>JAODPA010065830.1:0-14925 GCA_025585075.1 Nepenthes mirabilis | reverse complement strand
AATTAATAAAATATATAGGTAAATATTTAAATTGAATTCATATATACCCACCTTGGTTATTTTGTTACTCCACAGGCAGACAGGAGAAGCAGGCTGTGGGGGTGAAGCAGACGGCGGATAGCAAATTGGATGTGACAAACCATAGGTTCTACTCCTCTGAGAGCGAGAGCGAGACAATGGATCTACACTTACTTGTACGAGATATAATCCCTTATTGGAACTCTGTAAGTGCCTAAAAAGCTTGCTAATTCTTATATCCCCTTTGAATCATTACGATGTTATCTAAATTCGTTCAGAGTTTACGATGCTTACTCTTGCGAACTTCCTTTTCCTTTCTGCATGTGGTGGAGAATTTAGATGGGCATTTTGCTGTCTTTTTTTGGGTGCTTGGCAATTTTTGGATCTCTAATACCAGGCAAACTTGTTCCCGGCGTCACATTGCCCGACGGCACCCGTGTCCATTACCGTTGCAACGGTTATTTCTTATTCTTTTTCCAGAATATGAGAGAGCTGATTTATTCAAATTGATTGGGAGTGTGTGTGTGTGTGTTTTTTTTCTTTTGTGTTATTGTTATACTGGGATGAGTTGGATCATTCCATGGCATCAGCGCCTCTATGGTTAACTGTTATACAATTCGATTTCTACCATCCCCATTTTCTTAAAAATGTTCAACGCATGGTAAAAGACAGATTTGTGTTCAGTTCTAGCTTTTAGGTCAAGGGCACTGGCTTGAACAAAATCTTTATTGCGTGTTTATCTGTTATCTTAAGCCTCTAAGGTTAGGTAGATCTTCGAAAATTGGGGCGTTCAAATATTTATTAGCTCATTGGGTCTTCTTCTACCTGCTTCATTTCAGGCCTGTTGTCACTTGTTGTGTCGGTTTTGCTGCTTGGGATCGGGACTGCGTCTGGTTTCGTCCTGCCCACAGTATGTATTCTTGCTGTTCTGTCATTCTAGCATGTTGTTATCTTATGTTTCTCTTTCCATCTCCATCTATTTTGTATTTTTAATATTATTATATTAAAAAATGCATTTGGTCTGAGGAACCCCTAAAACTGCAATGTCAGCCATAGTTTTCATATGATGAAGGGTTTAATGATCCTTCAATTATTGGAGGCTATTGCCCCCATACAGAGAATTGGAATAGAATTTCTGGAGTTAGCCCCAAAGTATAGGGAATTTATGGATATGGATGATGAAAATCGTATATCACAGGTTTAGCTCTCTGTCATGTTGACTGCGTGGTATGAGCTATCTTTTCACGGAAGCTAGCATTCCAACCCAACATTTTGGTTGAACAAGTAATTATTGCTAGTATTTGACAATGAGCGAGCAAAATGTGAAAGAAAATGCTGAAAAGTTACAATTACTCTGTTGATACAGAAAATCAACTTAATTTGTTCATATTTAATATATAAGGTGGGATGACAATTCAAGTCTTACCGCAAAAGGCATTATGGCCTTTGTAGTGTCGATAGGAGGAAAGATCAAATGCATGGACAATAGTTGGGGCCCTATTATTAAAAATTGTAAGGTACTAGCTTATACTCATCAACCAAGTTTGTCAATGGAGGATGTATAAGCCTGGAAGCTTGATAACACTGATGTTTTAGCTTGGCCTGCATCAATATTGTCCTAGTGTGGGCTTAGCCAGGGGTAAGCTGCCTGGTCTCCCAAGGAGCTATGCTGGAATACCAGCCGTTAGTTTAAAACAAAAGTAGAGCCTAGATTAAGCTTGAAAAGATGATACATTATTAGCTTTGACAAACTTTACTTGTAATGGATCCTAAGAAAAATTGTGATCTGTAAATTGATGAAGCAAAATGGACTGATTGTGGAATTGTCCCTAACTTGATATGCCAACGTTCATGGGGCATGTTGTCATTGATGCTTTTGGACCACTTCATCTCCTATTGAATTTTTCCCGAAGTTCTCAGTTGGTTCCATTTGAAGATCCACCCTTCCACTAACTAAATTACCTTTATTTTTTCTTGCTGTGGATGTTGTCACCTTTTTTTTTTAAATTATGATGGCAGATGTCCTCAATTTATAGTGTTGTTGATGTTGTCATCCTTACATCCATGTGTTTTAAGAGATTGATCTTCCTTGCCCAGAGAGTATGGTCTTGGAGAAGTAAAGTGGAAGACTACTCCCCTTTGTGGATGCTTCTATGTAGGAGGCTTTTCACGATTTGGAATGTGCCATCGTACTTCCAAATGGGCTGCCCATCTCTTTGCTCGAGAGATTTTTCATATATAATAATAAAAAGCTCCACTAGGACAAAATATCTGACATTAAATCCTTCTTGGCATATGAAATTATGAATTGTCCCTGTCCATCATTACATGAATGGCCTCTCTGTTGACCCTGATGCCAATTGATATAGTTTTGTATACTTCCGTTGTGAGGACCGTATCTTCATATAATATAACATGTGAATCACCTTAATTACTCATAGCCAAGTTCTTCTTGCTCTCCAAAGCACCAGATTGTAATTTGTCCTTTTTCTGTTAATGATGATGCACTATGTTGTTGGGAGTTTTCCGTCTTGGTCTTGAGGATACAACTCATTATTTTTAAGATATCATATCATTATTCTTTTGAAGTGTATCCTCTGTGTCTCACAGAATGCTTTCAGGGGTATTACTTACCACTCTTTCTACTGCAGCTTGAGTTCTTGAGAAGTCTTCACCCTCTTGCGCCACTCATCTTTGGTTGAAGTTTTGAGATAAATAATCAAATGCAAAAATTTGCTCTTCTGACATTTGCTTTTTAGCCAATATGAAAATTGAAAAGGCATTGAGATAGTCTTTGAAGCAGCTTGTGTGCTTGATCTGTCTGAACTTCAATCTTCCTGAATAATCTCTGCTCTCTAGGAATCCTGTTCCATCAAGTCCCTTGAAGTTCATCCCATCCTGGATATCAATGTGGGATTTGTTTTTCTTCATTCAATGTGGGGAAAGTAAGTGCACAATTTCAATCTGTGATGCTGACTAGTTAATTAAGCATGCAACATTTACAAGAGCCAATATAAAACTGTGATCTGAAGCTAAGGAGGCTCAACTCAATTTTGTGAAAGTTGGACACAAGATGGGCTGGCAACTTAAGTCTTCGTGTAATATTTTCTAACCCTGGCAAGAGGAACATCTAAATACTTTTTCTATCATGCTGGTCTTACGGACAAAAATACTTACGGTGCTAGCGTAACATTGTAAAACTTGGAAACTATCCAACATTCTTGAGTTATGTACTTATAGCCACATCAAAAAGAAGTCTACATCTCAAGATGATGATATACATGCAAGCTTGACTTACGATGAATTTTAAGTAGAGTCAGAAAACAGTAAATTAACTAGGGAAATAGGCAGATTGTGGCTATATACATCTGTCAGTGGCTAAACATGGTGGCTTATTTGCACTGAAAAAAGAACTAAGTGGCTTCATGGGAGATCCAGAATGTCTTGGTGGGGGCCACCCAATTGCCTGAGACAGTCGCCTGCTTTCAATCCACTTTCATTCCCCATATTAGCTATGGAAGAAAGGGTGGCTACCTACTAGAAAAATTATGTGAAATGTAAAGAGTTCATCAACACAACTGTCCTTCCATGTAGATTGTGGTGGCATGCACTTAGAATTTCTGCACTTCGATTCTGCCTGTGCCTTGCGGAGCATCCTGTAGTAAACCAATGCAGTTTAAACCTAGTGAGGTAGTCTACGTGGTGATGCTAAATCATACTAGCACTACCTTGCACTAGGAATTCAACAAGTGGAACCTCCTTAGTATGGGTGCAATCAATGCATTTTATACAGGATTGCAATCACAATAAAAACGATATGGAAATAAATAATAGGTAAAGTAAAAAGAGAATATGTATAAGAAGCATTATAGTCTCTAATTCCAGATATATTTTTGCATGCATATGATGTATGATGTGTGTCTTAGAGTTAGCTGCTTATAGTAAATATATCATATATTATTTGCAGGCAATTGCAGACAGAGGACTTGAGCTTCTATCAGTGACATTCATTTTCAGTCTTCTAGTAAGAAACACTTCTCCAGAAAAAGAAAACTTCAGTAATATGTATCTAGTTTATGATATTTTGTCCATTTACACTTATTCATACTGCTTCTGTTTGCATAATGATATCATTAGCAAATTTATCCATCTTTTGAGTAATGCTGATATTTTTATTAGAGTAAAACCGTTGATTCGCCAATTACTAATGCACTTATTCTATTTGTTTTATTTTTCAATAGAAACTTTATTTGTACTAGCTGGGAGACATTGAATTAATTTGGTTGCAGAAGTGATGTGAAGGCTATAATGTACTGATCCTTGTCGTTTCCAGTGATGCTGCTTGGACAAGCATCAGTAAATAGCTATATGAAACTCAAAATATAGAAGTAGATGATGAGCATGCTATTGCTTCTTGGTTCAGTGAGCTACCTTGTTCTTTGACTAAAAAAAATAATTGCTGCACTAAACTTCCTGTGTGACAGGCTAAACATACCTCATATATACATAATAGCCAGCTAGTGCAAAAAGGCCTTGCATCGCTAGGTCTTAGGATGATAGGTTCACGCAACCTTATCTCTGCATTATAGGGAATCTATTTTTGGTAATTTAGTCCGTGACATTGAGGTCAAAATGGAGTAAAGTTTCTTTTACACTAATTCCATTTTGCCATATAATTTAGTTACACGAAAATAACCAGTCTAAGACTCATGATGTAATGGGGGAGGGGCTACTGGATAGTTATTTTCACATTTATGTGCAGTGACACATGAATTGAAAGGCCAAAACTATTTTCCTGTGAAATTGAGTTAATAGTGGTATTGCTTGGTGGTGTTGCTTAAATCGGCTTGGGAGGAAAATGAGAATATATCTTTGGCGTGTCTCTACTATTGATCACAATGCATGGAGGGTGGTTTACCTTAAGACTTGTGTTTAATGCACATGTTCTAGTCACAAAATTGTCATTCCTATTTTGTCATGCAGCTTCTTCTTCTTATTTTTAGTGTTCTTGGTATATCCCTGTACTAAAAATGAGTTCAAGTATGGAACCTAGGCCTCATTTACTGCCAGACCTTTCTTCATTCCATTTGCCATAATAAATTCTTGTCATGCAATATTGATGCTCTATATGCTTACAGCTTATTAATTTTCTGTTTTCTGCCCATTTACCCTTACTAATAACTATGCTGCATGAGTCATGGAAGCAAATTCTAGGCTAGTTTTGTTTAATTATTGACTTAATCTGTATTCTGTTATGCTGTGTGAACTTATAAAGTCTGTTTATGCCAGTGAAATGTTCCTTCACTGTAGTGATTTTGTTCCATGTATAACTTTCTGGAATCCACATATCGGCTTCGAAGGATTCCATATAGTTGTCCAGTTGTCCAGCCTATATATTCAGTTAAAATCATTGATTGTATGTGAGTATGGTTACTTAATTCATCTTATAAATATTTGATCTCCGTGTCTTTGACTTTTTCGTTTTTTATTTTTCCAATAAGATGTTGTGGATTTTTATTCTTTCTTTCATCTTCAAATTCCAGGTGACTTTTTTCCTTTACATTGTGGGTTGCAGTTCACGCGATCAAAGTTCATCACTAAAGCCTCATATGACTGGCAACTTCATTCATGATTGGTACTTCTGGTCTTTTAGATGCTCTGTAGAAGCCTTGAATAGCCTACTTAAATTTTGCAGGAAGTGTATGTTAATAAAAAAGTTTCTGCATGTGAATCTATTGTAGGATGTTACCACCAGCAATTTCAATAAAAAAACCTTAGTGCCAAACCTACATGCGTTTACATTTCTAAGTAATAAAAATATCAACTAATAGTTGTGCAGTGTCATCTTAAAAAACCAATAACCATTTGTTTCATGAAGAGGTAATTTTTGGATGGCCGAGGTGCTTAAAATGTCTCACAATTTTCCCAATGTTACAATCCCTTTCCTCTCTATAGATATCTCTCTTTCAAGAGCTCCTTAACTTGAACCTGCATGCTCTTTGCTGGACAACCTGCAATTTGACTGATAAATGATGAACTCATTCATTTCCCTTTTAGCAGCACCTGGAAAATTTCATTGACATTGAGTTGCTGAATGAATCTTTTCATCAATGAGGCTTAAGCATAGATCCACTGAGTGTTGGAAAGTCTCTTCCACTGCTTTCCTTCTTGATACATTTTCCCATATGTGTAAGCCACGAACATTTCATATTCATCATACCCAAGCCTGCACAAGTAACATTTCCAATCCAATTCCGGCTGGCACTTGGGATTAGGTTTTACTGGCAGTGAAGACCAGTTTCATTAGTCATTGGATTCTCAAGCTTTTGTTGAGAGAAAGTCGGATATTTTGCTTATATGATTGCATAGTTCAAAGCTTATAATTTCATGGTGCTGATTAATTTTTAGACTCATGTTTTCATTAAAATATGAACTTGGCTGCTCACATGATTTATGTTGAATACAAGCTCTCAAAACAGTTCTGATCCAAGAACTGTTGGGATGGTGAAACAGGACTTTATTTTGCTGTAGCAATTTTTTGTTATATTTTGTAATTTCTCTCTATTTGCAGCATGTAGAGTACTCTTCTATAAAACAATAGTTCGATCGATCCATTTGGGATCCCTGATTATTTAATGTTTTCAAATAGCTTATTTTAAAAAAGCTCGTATGAAATAAAGCTATATCTAGAAAATGGCTTTATTTCAGGAACAAAATGAAATTTGTATTGGAGGTTCTTAGATATTGGGTAGTGGTAGAGCCACATTATAGCTGGTGAGAGGAATCCCCCCCCACAGAAATTTCCAGAAGCCTCATAGTTATAATTTTTTTTGGGAGAAATAAAATTGATTATAGGGTTTGTGTCAAAAGCAAACAACATTGAGTAATCGGTATTCACGCTTTCCAACAGGTCCCACCCAAAAAAAAATTAATGTCAGAGATTGCATTTTGAAGTTTGATTTTTCAGTATAGGTAACTTCAGTAGGAGTGAGAGAATAAGATGACAAAAAAAATAAAATAAAATATATCATTGGACATGGATTCCCTGCTGCAAAATTTTCACTAATACTGTTTGTCTCTGTATATTTTGTTTTGTATTTTCCTCCTAAACTATGCCTGCATCATGGAGTTATGATATTTTAAATTTAGGTGGTACTTTTTGTTTCGTTTGCATAATTATTTATGTAGGATAGGCATACTCATATTTTCTAGAAGGTCAGTGCCATAACAGAAAGGGAAAAGGCCTGAGACGAAGAACAGTACGAGTTGCTTTTCCCTCTGGTCATATGTGTTGTCTTTGCCACTGTTTCTGGGTTCTTAAAAACTTGGAGAACTGTAAACCATGAACAGAAGCACTTCTAGTTCCATGAAGGGGTGTTTTTTGGCTAGTCTTATTGATGTTTGTGTTAAACATAGCCTCTATATAGCAATATGTTACTTCTGTCATGGCCTGAGCGCTAAATCACTGTCACTGGCTTTAGTAAATTTGGAAAGACTATTACGATCTATCTACTTCATGCTTATAGAAGTGGTTGCGGAGTTACCCACCTCTCCTTCCCCTCTTTACTTATGAAAAAGATAATTTTTTTATGCATGCAGTGGTAGAACTCCTAAATTCCTGGCATTAGTGACAGCAGGTTAAATTTTGTTAATTTGTCCTGGATTTTCAATGTCTGGTGCTGAAATAGTTTGTCAAATATTCAATAGAATGGAAATTTCAGATATCTTTGGAAAGGTCGTTGTTTGTAAGTTTGGCGACTGCATTCTAATCACATCTTCTTATGTACTTAATTTTTGTGTTGTTTATTAGGTGGTTTGGGATACAGCTAAATCCTCACTTTATGGGCATTGACCTCAAGTATGCCACAAACTTTTCAATCTCTTGGGAGGCTCCCTTATTGACTAACCCATTGAGCTCATTAATTGTATATATGTGTGTACGTACGTACTAGGTTAAAACAGCGTGTGTGATGTATCAATGCTTTTCCTAGTTAAACTGCCAATCTTTGTTCTATCGCATGTTTGGTTTCAGCCTTTGATGTTTTGGTATTTGCATATAGTTGTACTGTCTAACAAAAAGTTCAGTAGCTCATTATCATGCTGGTTTGACCTCCAATTTATCTGGTGACACAGTCAAATTGGAAGGGAGCATCTTGCGGAAACTTGGTTTCTCATGCTGACGGGACTCTCTTTGCAGATTTTTCTTTGTTAGAGCTGGAATGCTGGGATGGCTGCTTATCAATCTCTCAGTTCTGGCTAGAAGTGTCCAAGATGCCAACTTGAGCCAATCAATGATTCTTTACCAGCTATTCTGTCTGGTATTCTCTCCCCTCCCCCTCCCCACCCCCTAAAAAAATACCCTATTCGTCATACTTATTATATGTTACATGGAGTGCTTATTTTCTGTTTTGACATTTTTTTTCAGTTTTACATCCTGGATTACTTCATTTACGAGGAATATATGACATCCACGTAAGTGCATTACATACCCTATAGAAAGTTCTAGTCATTGGTTCAAAACCTTTGGCCTGGGTTGCGGACACCCTTTATGGTGGCTGTATGCTCTTCACCTCTCAAATGGGAGGTCATGACTTCAAATGTGTGTGCATATGTGTGCCTATCTTATCATGCCACAAAGAAAGAGGAGAAAGGCTTGGCTCAGCTAATGTTACTTGATGGGCATGGTCTATTAATTGTAATACCTTGTTAGTTTTTAATTTTGATTTTTTTTTGCTAATATTTCTCTAGATGACCAATTTCCATTGTACAAGAACATGCTTGTTTCGTGACAGAAAGAGTCTCCAAACATCTAGAAATTTAAACGTACATTTTCATGACAGGTTATTCCTACTTGTAAATGCCGAGAGAGAGAGAGAGAGAAAGAGAGAGAGATGAGAGAGAGGGGAAAACGAAGATGGCTGAAGGCTTGAACTTTGAAGGAGTTTAAGACCATAGTTGGCTTAACTTTTGCAACATGATCTTTAATTGAGATGATGAAGTTATGCCAAAGAAGGTTTTACAATAGATTTACAGTGTTTTTCTTCTTGGAAGTTGAAATCCTTTTAGAGGGCTTGCTCGAAGCTACAACCATTATTTGGAACTTCTCTAAACAATTTGTTTAGGCTGATTAGTCTAACATAGATCACCATATTTTGTATGTTTCATAAGCGTACTACTCTAGCAATGCTTCTTCTGGAGTTTCTTTGTTTTTAGCTAGGCAAATATATTTTATTGCTCTACAAAGTATTTCGTTCTTGGTCCCGACTCCCAAGTCACAGGCCCTAAGAAATCCAAGTATCAAAATTCAAAACACCAAGTAATCTAGAGCATTACAAGTGAAATAGGGGATTTTGAAATTTAAGGCCTACAATGTTCTTCACAAGTCTCATGCAATCTTCAGGGGAGCTGTTCAGCCTTGGTGTAACCTTTGGTGCCTTTCAGCCCAAATAGAGTACACCCTAGTGATGTTACTGCTCTTATAAGCTTTTAACCGTCTTTGGGTCTAATAGCTTTCCCAAACTGCATACACCAGTTCGCCAATCTTCTGCCTAACCTCTTAAATTTGCACATTGCAGAGACAACTGCACTACCTGAACATAACGAGGGCATGGAAGTATAAGTTACCCATGGTTTCTGAAACAGATCTGAGGAACAAGCATTTGTCATTGACTGACACCCCTCTGCACATTAATACAACTTCAGCGAATAACCTCTTTTTTTTTTTTTTTTTTTGCTGCTACCTGCTAGCCAAGCAATTACAACATGCTTTGGCAGTGTCCCTCCACTCCGTGCTAGCTTAAACCTGCTGACTCTGTCCACATGTTCCACTAAAAGCCTTAAATTGATCTCTGACCTTTACACTACATGAATCATTAGATTTACGTCACACACTGCTTCTGAAGCTTCAATTCAGTCAAACAAGGTTTTAGCTGAGCAAATATTCCTGCTGTATTTTGCCTGTTTGGTAACTTTAGTATCCTCCTTTTAATGGGTCTTATGTTCCTTGTTTTTAATTGTTTTAAATTCTTTATAATTTTTCTGGTCACCTAGGATATTTTCATTTCATCAAGTTGTATGCATACCTGTTCTTTCATCATTAGATATATAATTGATCAGGTGGCCCCACTCCAACAGTGTGCATAGAGGTTATGGGGAACTCAATTGTTTGTCATGGAGTTGGACTGCCTTCTATTTGAGGCCTAACTTTGTTCTGTCCTCAAGCTTGGGTTTGCTTGCTGTAAGAAAGGTTGAGTTTTGGTTGGGCCAATTTCACGGGTCGCTCTCCTGCCATCGAGAATCAGGCACTGACACCTTCACTTGAACATTGGAAGTTGCCTGTTTCCCATCTTAGTGCTGTGGCACCAGTTTCCTTTCTTGAATTTCACTTGGCATTGATTAGAATCAGTAAAATGAGGTAAAGAATCTTGTCAGTCATTGTAACAGTGTGAATCAGAGTCTGTGGCCAGTTGAAGATGAGGATGATCTTAGTTTGGATCTGACTTTGCCATTTTTGATAACAAAAAAATTTATTTCTCATCTGCCATTAAATATAAGGGGCTCGGAGCAAACTCTAGATTCATGATCCTTCCCTTAAGAACCAAGGTTAGTAAGAACTGGACATACTGGGTAGGAATCAAATTTGTGACGATAGACACAACTGCACTGCCTCAAATCTCCCTTACCAGCTACACTATACCCACTTAATCTTACTGTTGGATTGACTTTGTTTTGGTCTGGTGTTGGTGTATCTGTAAGCTATGTTGATTTTGTATCTTCCTTTGTTCGGGTGCCTAGTGATGAGAAGTTTAATTGGGTAGAGGGTGAAGCAGCTACTAGTGTTAGGAGTTTAGTTTGGTAGTATTTGAAATTGGGTTGCTGATGACTGCTACGTTCCAATTGAATCAGCTTTTAGGTTCCCTAAGAAGCATGGATGAATAATATTGGTATCGGTTGCAGCTATATTAGTATTAAATATATTGAATGTATTGTTATCAGATATATCAGAAGAAAAAACTCTGAGAATTGTAAATTAATAAATAAATATCAGTCGATATATCAGGTTTATTGCTCAATGTTCTGAATATCGGCCAATATATTATAATTATCACAATTTTGACATGGTATTGGAAAATATTGTCATCGAGGGGCTTGATAATAATATATATCAGCCGATAACTTTTATCCATATTGGTAAGTTTTTTTGTTGTATACCCCTTAAGAGCAATTCTATTGTATCTCTCGTGATATGGGTGAGTAAGGTGTTCCTTCTTTTCATCAGATAGTGGCTGAGTAGTTGGAGTCTTGTGATATTTGGGTTTGGTTAGGTTGTTAAATCAGACAGTGGTGGCTCTTATTAATTTCTGAAAAAGCATCTCACCACATTGTATTAAATTTGCTGTTCTTGACTACTAATATATAGATCTTGGATTTTATTAGTCCAATTCAACTTGAATCCCTTTAGTGCAATTTGGGTCTAGATACTATGCCAACAAAATCATATGCTTTTTTTCAGAGAGAGCATAATTTACCACCCCCTAGTGAATTGCGACTTGGACGATTTGCTTGAAATAATGGAACATTAGCCATTAGAAGGCAGTCTTTAGTGTTCCGGACAATATTTAAGAAAGATGTGATCACGTCACTGCAAATATGAGTACATATGCCTAATATACAAGATTGTCATTGTGGGCTGATAGCCAATAAATAAGAAAGAATACCAATGCGTAGAAGTAGATAGTATTTGGTTATTAATCTCATCTTATAACGTTATCCTAGAAATGTTGATTGCACATACAAAAAGGAGTCCACTTCCATCATATTCCATTTCATGTGAACGGCTGATCTACATTTTGCATTCCTGATCCCATTATTTTTACCAAAATAATCCATTTTAGATAACCTTGCTTTCTGCACTTGGCATTTAATCTTCTGATCAAAAAATAAATTTGTTTGGTCATTTATCTTGTGGCTTTTTTGGTCATTGATGTGTAGACTTTTGTTAAAAATATGGCTAATATTCATATCATGTTTCATCTGTAGGTGGGATATAATTGCAGAGAGATTGGGCTTTATGTTGGTTTTCGGTGATCTAGTGTGGATTCCTTTCACTTTTAGTATCCAGGTACTTAATATGCACACAAAGTTTAAATTACCTCTGATGTGATATTTACTTTGTTACATCTTGTAATATCGGTTGTGTTGTTTTCATCCGTGGTCATATGGATAGTCAAGTCATAGAAACTGCCTCTCTGCAACACATAGGTATACATCTGACTTTGCCCGGACCCTGCATTGCCCTATACGTGGAAAACCCCCTGCTTACTCATTTCTCATATCACAAAATAAACTATCATCGAGTGCTTCCGCTGTATCATTGGAGCTGATGTTATTTATGTCTTGTTTTTGCACCTCTGCAATCTTTTTGATACCTATTGAACGTTGAAGTTGTTTGTTTTGTAGGGCTGGTGGCTTCTGCGGAACAAGGTGGAGTTAACTACAGCTGCTGTCATAGCAAATTGCTTTGTTTTTCTGTTTGGGTAAATCTTTGTCCAATTCCAAGTACATATATCGAAGTCTCAGCCTCTGTCTGCTTTGTCTTCCCTCCATCTCTCCCTCCTTTTCTTGATTGGCTTCTTCATCTGTTTCATCTCTTCCGCTTTTCATTGATTATAGATATTTATTGCATTTCCTTTTTTTTCTTTGGCATATGTGATTGGAAAGGTACCTAGTTTTCAGGGGGGCTAACAAGCAAAAGCATGTTTTCAAGAAGAATCCCAAGGCACCTATATGGGGCAAACCTCCTAAAGTTATTGGGGGCAAGTTGCTTGCATCTGGCTACTGGTAAGGTTCTAATACGCCCGCATCTCCTTTTCATTCTTAATTTCAGTCCAAAAAGAGCGGGAATCATGGATGAAAATATTGGTATTGGCTATAGCCATATCGGCATTCGATATATCGTTTAGTATATATCAATATCGGATATATTAGAAGAAAAAAATTTTAAAAAATTGTAAGCTGATATGGTTATATCGACAGATATATTACGATATTGTCACGATATTAAGGGGATCAATACTGCTAGATATTTGCTGATATTTGCATCTATGACTGAAACGGATGCCAGTTATGAAGATTGCCAGTGAAACTTAACTAAGTAATGCAGTGAGTTCTCACACAGCCCGACTCACAACTCCACAAAACTGGACCACAATGCTCACTATAATTATAAGCAAGTTATAGAAAGTGGCTACCCAAAAATGCCCCAAGATGCTGCAGATGTGTTCCTAGGCACGACTGCACTTCAGTTCCCATTAATTGTTGCTGCCGCCTTGTGCCCTTGCTTTGTTCAATAAGTCCTTTTATTTTCTTTACGTTCCTATTTAAGTTGTTTGGGTCTTAAAGTTTTGGGGGATTAAGTTGTGATCAAAATTCAAATGAATTTATCTTTTTAACAAAGTAGTAAGTGCTATGTTGGTAAGAGATTTTCAATATTTAGGTCAAATGATTCCCTAAGCTAACTTTGACAGATGAGTGATTCCTTGATTTTTGTTCTTATATTTTTGTGGTCCTTCATCAATTCAACTTCCAATTATCTTCCTTCTGGGTTTGCATCCCTATCACTAGATCAATGTAGATTTCCTCTTATGAGTATTTTGGCATTATATGCATCACCTAGATGCAGTTTTTCATATCTTTGGTATGATAACTTTTGTGAGGTTTATATAGGTGGTTGATAGAATCTGTTGACCACTCCATTCAGCAGAAATATTCGTGACTAAAGCCAGCTAGATTTTTTTTCTGGGAAGAGGGGGGAGGGGTGGTATTGGAATTTACACTGAGTTGAAGAGAGAATTTCCCTAAATGGACATAAAACCAGCTATGTTTGTTGTCATAAAATTAACGGAATAAATATGAAAAATATAATGATTAATTTCGGAAAAATTGATAAACACTCCTCAAATAGGTATACAGACGATAAAAATGATCAAATTTTAGCATGTAATTCACTTTTGATATGTTACTAGAGTTTTGTTTGTACATTTGACATCGATACATATTATCTGATACAATTAAGAAAGATATCAATATCAATATTTTCATCCCTTGTACACAAGCTCCATTGGGTCCTGAAGGCTCCAAACAACACGACTCTTGTTAATGCCTTCCTATGATTACTGATGGTTTTAGCTCCAATGAGGATTACTAGACATTACAAATTTCTATTCTCAAAATTCCAGGGGAGTTGCAAGACATTGTAATTACTTGGGAGATTTGCTATTAGCTTTGTCCTTCAGCTTGCCTTGTGGAATAAGGTAACCTTTATCCTTTATATCATTGGATCCAGCGAGTCGCCCGTAATCAGGTCCTTTTAACAATCTGCTGTCGACTTCCACTCGTCGTTGCAGTTCCCCGGTTCCTTATTTGTATCCCATCTACCTTCTAATTCTGCTCGTATGGAGAGAGAGGAGGGACGAAGCTCGATGTGCAGACAAGTACAAGGAGATCTGGGTCGAATACTGCAATCTCGTCCCTTGGAGAATATTGCCTTACGTTTATTAGTTATCCACAATCTTTGGAGGCATTGATTTCGGGTCGGATTATCTGCTGCAGCGGGAAACACTTACCACATTGTGCTCTCACCCTTTATCGACCTCGATTTCATTCTTGCAATCTGTGGAGTGCCTTTTTTCCTTTCTGGTGTTGATCATAAGCCGCTTTCTATTTGATTGATGCAGGAAAATGATATGCTTTTGGCTTGATTGATATGTAACTGCGTTTTTTCTCTTGGCTGTTTTTTCTATGTCAGTAACTACTGTGGCTTCTGCTTTAGGATTCCAGTGTCGCTTGGTGATAAGGGGTTATGCTATTTTTTTTTAAAAGATAAATATATATTAGCCTCATTTATTC
>JAODPA010065829.1:0-10991 GCA_025585075.1 Nepenthes mirabilis | reverse complement strand
TATAATGTTTTAACATTTTTATAATCAGAAGCCTCTACTTTAATAAAATATCGTTTTTTCTTTTACCTTGTGGCTAAGGCCCAAGCACAACCAGCCTAGCATAGCCTAAAAATAGACCCAAACACCAATAATTCGAATACAGATATTAAGGATTAAGACAACCTCCCGAAAAATCGGATGGTAGAAAATGTGTAAGATCGAGATAAATAATAACACGACTATTTCAAAAGGCGAGTCTCGTATACGTCTAACCTCTTGTTAAGTTGTTATAGTATATAAAATTAAAATTTTTAACTACAAAGATAAAGCTCACAGTATATCGGATCGGCCAAATGACTAACATATCTCTCTAATTAGTACAATAATTTAAGTTCGAGAAACATACCATACATTTTCTATTGTGAGAGGGGGTTGCCAGAATTTATTAATGAAAAATCTTTCAAAATAATACCAGTATTTTATCTTTAGAATTTTATTTTAATGTGATTCTCGAATTTATTTTAATAATACTTTTAGTCTATATAAAAATAGTCAAAATAATCAGATTTCAAATGCTATGTTGATGCACATGCAATGTAATAAATTTAAAGGTATAAAAAATAAGTTATTATCTGCATATCATAATTTGGAAAAAATATATTTAACATCGATGCATACCAGGATTTGTATTCGTGACGGGTTTCAATTACGTCCTCTTTGTAAGTTGATTTTCACTCCGTTTTCGACGATCCAAAACCTGCACACCACAACTAAACCAAGAATTAGAGTATAATTGAGGGTTTACCTTCCGAAAGACATTCCAACGTTCAAGTCAATTCTCACTCAAACAATAGAGAGAAAATTCTAAAAGAGAAAAATAAAAATGAGTATCTGATTTGAATATTTTAATATAGTCCATGTCTCAATAGTTTGAGTAAGTGATTTTCACTAGAGAATGATATGATCCATCCTTTTTTCCTTGCCCTTTATCTTGGAAGCTCTTCCCTTTTATATCATATCCAAATGTCCATTTTTCATGACTAGTAACATCACAATGAATAGAACTAACTAGATAAGATTAACAGTAGTGGTTGAGACTTCAGGAGTGCAACCGAAGCAGTTAAAGGCCTTCGAATTTTACTTGAATGGTTATGATCTTCATGATCGTGCGCATGACCCACGGGAGCAGTTCAATAAATGGGATGTTGAGCTTGTGTGTTATTGGATCTCAATGTTGTTCAGTCCATTTTGTATTATGGCCTTAGTGGCTTTTCTTCATATAGGCCCATTAATAGCAATATCCATCACTAGCCTCTCATGACAGAGGTTTTGAATTTTAAACATCTGGTATGTTCACTGATAGTGAGCTCTTTTCTAATCTTCTCTCTACCATTACCTTGGTGGAAATACCTTGCGGTTGATTTCCTTGGAGTCAATCAGAGATGGAACTGGTGTGGAGTGAATAAGATCTCGAAGACATATGATCTCCAGAAAGATAAGATCTCCAAAAAGTCAAGGTCTCTAAAAAAATAAGATTTCCGGAGCAAACAAAGGCCTCTAAAAAAATCAAAGATCTCTGAAAAAAAATCTCCAGAGAATTAGAAAAGATCAAGTCACTGAAGGAAAAGATCTCCAAAGAAAAGATAAGGTCTCCGGATAAAAAGGTCTCTAGAGAATTTATAAGAGAAAAGGTCTCCATAGAATTAGAAGAGATAAGGTCTCCGGAGAAAATGGTCTCCAGGGAAAAGATAAGTCTCTGGAGAATAGAAGGGATAAGATTTTCGAAAAAAAAAGTCTCCGAAAAAAAGATAAGGTCTCCGAAAAAAAGATAAAGTTTCCGAAAAAAAAGGTTTCCAAAGAACAGATAAGGTTTTCGGAGAAGAGGTCTCCAAAGATTTTTTAAAAAAGATAAGATTTTCGGAAAAAAGATAAGGTCTCTCGAGAAATTTTTTTTAAAAAAATATAAGATCTCTGGAAAAAAAAGTCTCCGAAAAAAAGATAATGTCTCCAGAGGAAAAAGTTTTTAGAAAATTTATAAGAGAGAAAGTTTCCAAAGAGGTTCTGTCAGTAACAAGCAATCAATCATGATTAGCTTTGGGTGCTGATTTCCATATCATTAATGAGGACGATTTTCAAAGTTATTTGCAATCATGTCATACCTCGAAACCATGCGTCTTTTCAATTTGAAAGTGGCGCCCTTTTAAAGCCAAAAATTTTGCTATAAATCCAGCATTGTTACGGGTTAGTTTTCATCCTCGTCTTCAATCTTTAAACCCTAACTTTCTTTCGGGCCTCTTTATCTTTCTGTTACTTCTTCTCTTCTACTGCGTATAACTCCATGGCCACCATTCGTGTTGCTGACACTCAATCGATGCTGACTGAAGAAGATGTAGAGAGGTTGTATTCTCAGTTTAGAATACCTAAAGATATTCCATACGTGGTTCCCGACGTAGACAACAGAGCTTGCGCTCCTCCTGAGGACTTCGTGACTATTTACGAAATTTACCTCAAGAATGGTCTTCGCATCCCTATTGCTCAGGAGTTGATTCAGATGCTCCAAGATTTTGGTGTCCTTATCGCCAAATTTCATGCGAACGCGGTTAGATATCTCTGTATCCTTTGTATATTTTTCCGTCTTCGTGGTTTGAAATTTAACTCCATCGCCACAAAGGTTATTTTTCGATTTGTGCAAAATGGCGATGAGATATCTCTGTATCCTTTCTTTCGAGCCTCTTTATGTTTCTTTTACTTATTCTCTTCTATTGAGTATACCTCCATGGCCACCATTCGTGTTGCCGACACTCAATCGGTGCTGATCGAAGAAGATGTAAAGAGGTTATATTCTCAGTTTGGAATACTTAGAGATTTGCCGTATGTGGTTCCTAGCGTAGACGACAGAGCTTGTGCTCCTCTTAAGGATTTCGTGACTATTTACGAAATTTACCTGAAGAATGGTCTTCGCATCCCTATTGCTCATGAGTTGATTCAGATGCTCCAAGATTTTGGCGTCCCTATCGCCAAATTTCTGTATCCTTTGTATACTTTTTCGTCTTCGTGGTTTGAAATTTAACTCCATCGCCGCAAAGGTTATTTTTCGATTCGTATAAAGTAGCGATTAGATTTCATTGTCTCCAAGGGAGATAAGTCTTTCTGGACTGATTCATGAGTCAGTAAGGGATTGGAAGGATAGATTTTTCTTTTTAAAGTTTTCTGTTGATATTCCAGGTGGTTGGGAAAGAGTCACCGACTCATTCACCGGTAGGGTTACTCATCAAGATGAGGCGTCTGCTAAGTTGTTTACTGAGATTTTTAGGGAGAAGGCAGGTACTTTTACTGATAAAAATAAAGACCACCTTCTATCACCGGAGTTGATGGTTTTTACTGAATAGGCGACCGGTGGAGAAGAAACTGTGGTTGTCCCTGCGTCTCCACCCAAAATTTGCAAAAGAAAAACCGACAGCACAAAATCCAAAGCTACTTTATCCCGGCGGCGGCTAGTTGCCTCTCAATCTGTTGAGGCAAATTCTTCTGGGCCTGAACCAGAAGTTTGACGTCTCGAGAGCCCAACTTCAGACCCTCTCGTTCAAACGGGTTAGGTGCCAGAGTTGGGGACAGGTTCAGGATCCGAATTTATTGTTGGTGAGGACCCACCAGTAACTGCTGTGGAGCCCCGAGCGTTGATAAGATCATGGGCCGATCGGTTAGTGTTGGGCAATCTGGCGAGTACGGCCAACAAGTTGAAGCTAAAGATGTCCAAACTAAAGAGGTGTTATTGCCTACCTCTTCGCACATACAAGCTAGGCCGTCAACTTATCAGGCCACTGCAGAGGAAGCTGTTGGAATGGTTGGTGGAGAGGAGATTTCTTATCATGAGTCTCCAACGTTAAATCAGACTGTTCCATCATTTTGGCCAGAGGAGGCCAAAGATCAACCTCCTACGTGGCCGATTCCTTCGGGCTCATCAACGTCAACTCCTCGCCCTAGTCCTACTGGGAGACGGCCTGAATCCACTTTGACAATTGGGGTAAGAATTTCTTTGATTGAGGTAGCTCTCAAAACAGCATTCCTCACTATAATAATTTAATTAACCCTTTCCATTAAGTAGAAAAAAAAACCTTGATCCTTTTACTTACCTATTTTGTGGTCTCACAGGATGATGAAATGGTTGATTTACTGAGGATTGGCATTCACCAAAGGAAGTTGTAGATTCGTCAATTGAAGGATGGAAGTAGCAATTTGCGGCTAACCCGAGTAGATCCCAACACTTTGCAACAATGCCAAGAACAAATTTTCAATCTACAAGCTGAATTGCAAAGTACCAAAGATACTCTTAAGTGGGCCAGCCAACAGATCGAAGATCTTCGTAGCACCAAGGATGCCCTTCAGCAAGCCAGCCATCAAGTTGAAGATCTTCGGAGAGAAAATGCACGTTTGCATTCTGAGCTAATGACTTGTCTCAGACCGGAGGAGTTAGGACAAGTGCTAACGCCCGATTTTTGGATGGTGTCCACTTGTGCAAACAGGTTGCCCTAGTGATTGATCCACAATTTGCGGTCAATTTCTTTGACGAAAGAAATAGAGGTGTCCAGCACTCATCTGACTAACGGAGTTCTTCTGATTCCGAAGAGCCAAGCTCTTCCCATCCTGAGAGCTCCTAAGGATGACCACTTATTTAATTATATAGTTTTGATGTTGTACAAGATTACTGGCTTAATAATATACCAGCACTTCTTTTAATTGTCTACTTGTTGTATAGATAGTCATTTGCTTACCAAGCCTTTGGCTTTATTCTTTATTGATGTCGAGCTTTAATAAAATTGGGATCATAGACAATTTTGATCCCCAATTTGTAGGCCATGGTTGATTGAAGGTGCTCATCCCTGAAGAAGGGAGTCGAAGCACGCATGTTAAACAACCCCCTAAGGTTTAATCATTCAACCAGTTTGGTTGATTGCAACGGATCCAAGTTTTTGATCGCTAGTGGACTGCTCGATAACTGTATTGAGGTTCTTTTAACCGCCTTTGGGTCAGGGAACAAGTGAGATAAAAATCTCACCAGACTTAGAAGCAATCTAGGCCGGTTTGGTTTGATGTAATTTTATATGCACACACACATTCAAATAAAATAATAATAAATATAAAATTAATAGTAAAAAAGAAGAAAAAAGGGCAAACAATATCATAAGAAAATAAAATATTTCATTGATACTGAATATAATACAATTACATGAAAGGCTTACACTACCCACCTGGATCTTCAAACACTATTGATAAAACTTCTTTAAGTGAATTGCATTCCACGTTCTAGGTACTAATTTGCCTTCTTGACTGTGTAATTTGTAAGTGCCATCCTGGAGGATGGCTTACACGATAAATGGACCCTCCCAATTTGGAGACAATTTATTTCTGTTGAGAATTTTTCCAGTGGTCTCTATGTTACGTAGGACTAAATCTCCAACGTCAAACTTTCGAGCTCTAACCCTTTTATTATAGTAGCGTGCGACTCTTTGCTAATAAATAGCAATTCTCACCTTGGCTGTTTCTCGGACCTCATGGAGTAAGTCAAAGATGTTCTTGGAGTTTCTGGGCATTGCCAAGATGATCAAACTTTTCAACTCTTAGATTGTGTAACTCAATTTTCACTGGAATTACTGCCTCTGTCCCAAAACATAGATTGAATAGAGTTTCTCAAGTTGGTTCCTTGGGCGTAATTCTGTAAAACCACAATATTGAAGGCAATTCATCTACCCAGGAGCCCCCAGCATCTTCCATATTTGTTTTCAACCTATGCAATAGAGTCCTATTAGTCACTTCCACATGTCCATTAGCCTGTGGATAAGCCAATGAAGTATGAGCCACCCTGACACCTAAGCTTGTACAATATTTAGTGAAGTGCTTTCTAGTAAATTGAGTCCCGCTATTGATTATTATAACCTCTAAGATTTCAAACCGGAAAATAATACTTTGCCGCACAAACTTCATGGCATTATACTCAATTATTTTCGCCAAGGGAGAAGCCTCCACCCATTTGGTGAAATAATCGATCCCACAATAATAAACTTTCTTTGACTTGAAGCCACTGGAAATAGGCCAAGGATATCGAGCCCCCACTGCACAAAAGGTCATGGTGTCTATAAGGTCTTCAACTTAATGGGTGGTTGATGGAGTATATTCCTATGCAGCTAACAGTTTTAACACCTCTTAACATAATTCATAGCGTCTTTTTTCATTTTGGGCTAGTAATAACCCTGCCTTATGATTTTAAAGGCTAAATTTTTGCCTCCAATGTGAGATCCACATATGCCAAGATAGACCTCACTCATGATGTAATTTGCTTCCTCCGGAGTGAGACATTTGAGATATGGGGCTGAGTATGCTCGACGGTATATTTTTTCGTCCACAATAGCATATCAACTCTCTGTCTTTTCACACGTTTGGCATCTTTTGGGGTCTCCGACAAAATTTCATTAGTCAAGTACTTCCAATATGGGAACATCCAATTCTCCTGATCCCTAACCTGTAGAACTTCTTGCTCACGCTACTCAATACTTGGAGTATCAAGAACTTCTCGCGAGTGTCTTGAATATTTCTCAGGGTTTCAGTGGCTGCGGCCTTTGGCAGCTGGTCTGCTTTTTCATTGTCTGCACGGGAGATGTGAATTATCTCCAATTTATCAAAGCCTTACTCCATGCTTTTTACTTTTGTCAAGTAGTTTTTAAGCAAGAGATTAACTACATCAAAGCTTCCCTAAACTTGGTTCACAATTAGTCCAGAGTTGTTGCACACGATCATATGCTTCGCCAAACATTTTTTGGTCATCCTAAGCCCAGCCAACAATACTCCATACTCAGCCACGTTGTTAGTGGATGGAAATCTAAGCCTCAAGGAATAACTGATCTCTTTTCCATTGGGAGTCTTCATAACTATTCCGGCTCCGCTTTCGGGCTGTGTTGATGACACATCAACGTGAAAGTCTAACTGGGCAGTTCAACCGTTTGGCATATGTCTTCATCTCCAACAGAGGTGATCGGAATTAGGGTCGTGGTTTCAACGATGAAATCTGTTAAGGCCTGACCTTTGATTTTCAGCCTTGGTCTAAACTTAATGTGAAACTCACCCAATTCTATTACCCACTTTATTAATCTTCTAAACATGTCAGGCCTTTATAACACTACTTTCAAAAGCTAGTCGGTGAAGATAATTATCCTATGAACTTACAAATATGGCCACAATTTTTGAGCTGAATGAACAAGTGCCAAGGCCATTCTTTTTGCATGTGAGTAATGAGTTTCAGCGTCCGTCAATATCTTACTAACGTAGTACACTAGCCGTTATACATCTGATTATCCTTGAATCAAAATTGAACTCAACATTGTCTCCAAAATGGCCAGGTACAGATATAAATCTTCGCATTGCTTTGGTGAAGTCAATAGAGGATAACTAGATAGATAGTCCTTCAACTCTTGAAAAGCAGTCTGACAGTCAGCTGTCCAGATAAAACCATTTGCTTTCATTCCCCTTAAAGCATTGAAGAATGGGAAGTATTTCTTCACTGAATTGGCCAGGAAGCGTGATAAACCTGCGAGACTCCAAGTTAATCTCTGGACATCCTTTACTTCGCTGGTGGTGTCATATCTATTATGGCCTTGATTTTCTCCGAATTAGTTTCGATCCAACGCTGTGAGACTATGTAGCCCAAAAACTTTTCGGAAGTCACTTCGAAAACATACTTAGTTGAGTTCAATCTCATTTGATGTTTTTGAAGTATCTCAAATGTTTCCTTCAAATCTTGGATGTGGTCACATGTGACCCTACTTTTTATAAACATATCATCCACGTAGCCTTTCATATTTTTGCCAATTTGAGCCTCGAATATTTTGTTTACTAGCCTCTGATAAGTTGCTCTTGTGTTCTTGAGACCAAAAGGCAGTGCCTTGGTCTACATGAAGGAGGTATGTTCCTCATCTTCCTAGCTCTCCTAATCTAGTTGTATCCAAAATAAACATCCATAAAGATTAACAATTCGTACCCGATTGTGGAGTCTACCAGGGTATCTATTCAGGGTAGCGGGTAACTGTTCTTAAGACAGGCCTTATTCAAGTTAGTGAAGTCTATGTACATTCTTCATTTTTCATTACTTTTATTCACGAGTACCACGTATAACAGCTAGTCAGGATACTGGATTTCTTTTATGAACCCAACGTCGATCAACTTTTTCACTTCTTCACAAATTGCAATAAGTTTTTTTATGAAATGGTTTCTCCGTTTCTGCCTAATTGGCTTGTGATTGGAGTCAAGTCCAAACTTATGGACCATTAAATCTGTCAAAATTTTAGGCATGTCAATGGGAGACCATGCAAATACATCTGCATTCTACTTGAGGAAAGAAATAAGTTGATCTCGAAACTGTCCGGAGAGAGAGCTCCCAACTTGCACATACTTTTCCTGATCATTTGGGTCAAGAAGTATACACTTAGTTGTTTCACCAAGTTGGGCCTGCCGTAACGCCAATTCATCTTAGTAGTCCAAGTTTTCAACTAACCATTCTGAAACTACTTGATTTACTTGCGTCAAATAGCATGAATGACTAGTGACTTGGTCACCTAAAACTTTACCAAGGTATAGGAAATTTCATCTTTAGGTACAAGATTGACGTTACTATCCCAAAGGTCGTTAGACAAGGCCAACCTAAGATGGCGTTATAAATTGAAGGCAAATCCACCACTAGAAAAGTGAGCACATAAGTTGCTATTCTAAGATACGTTCTCAATGTTACTTCCAGTTGCATTGTTCCCTGAACGGAGACTGCTTCATTGTCCAATCCGTAAATGGGTCCACTGGTAGGTTTAAGTTAATTTTTCTTTAATCTCAACTTAAAAAAGGTATCCATGTAGAGCAAATTGTTACTACTTTTTATTATCAACGAAGACCCGTTTTAATTGGTAATCAATCTCACCATCTAAAATGAGCGCAGTAATTACAAGTGGGTCAGAATGGGGAACTTGTACATGGCTCATATCGCTCTCATCAAAAGAGATTACATCATTCTGACACTCTACCCTTAGCCTCTTTTTTTTTTCTACAACTTTTACCCGGTCCAAAGTATGCTTCTTCTGCGGTATAGTTGATATCATATCAATTACTCCTACTACTACTCTATTCCTAGGGCGTTGATATTAAATTGGTCCAAATAAAATCCTAGATATTACAGTTAGTTCTACTCTTCTCCTCATTCTTCTCCACTAGCTTGTCCTGGATTCTTCACATATTTCTTAAGGTAACCCTTTTTGATGAGTTTCTCAATTTTTCTTTACAAAGTCTTACACTCCTCTGTGTTGTGGCCCGAAGATTGATGGTAATCACAATACTTTGATTGATTACCTCCCTCCTGATTCTTTACTAGCTTTGGCCATTCGAAAGTCCTACTCTCAAATTTTGTGCCAAACGATGGAACCAAATTCGAACATCTCCTTTCAGTGTCAAGGAAAAATACTGACACATACTCATTTCGTTAAGACCTTAAAAGCTCAAGTGTGTCCGGAAGTTGTCCAGGTGATCCATTGGATCACCACTCCCATCGCAAACGTAAAATGTAGGCATTTTGAATTTATGCGGGAGTTGACAAGTCCTAATCTCCATCATGAAAGGAGATCTTCTCAAATCTGCATAGTGCCTATCTACGCTATCACCGAACAAGCGTTGCCAAACTTTCTCTAGCCTGTCATCTGCATAATGGGCTGCTGTTGCCGCCAATCTTTTCTCGTTAAGATAATCTCTCAACTCTGAATGGTTTAGCTGGTTAAATTGATGACTTCCTTCAGCAGGCCGCATGTTGTAGGAAACCACATCTTGATTAGGAGGTTTCCGTTCATTCCTTGAACAATGAGGATTTCACCGCTCAAGGCTTTCTTCCTCAGATCTCGAGCCTAATTAGCCTTCTAATCGTGAATGACCTCCATCTCTATTGTTGGAATGCTCCCTTACTTGGTCAACAGGTTGCTTAACATTTCTCACTTGGGGTTCCTCCTCTGGCTCCTTTTTGAGTTAGGAGTGCTTGCAGTTGAAATTATAATTGCTTGTGGGACTTCTTGTTTCTGTTGTCCCAACTGGGTACAAAGAGTTTAGAACACATCCGTCATGTTCGCCGTTCGATCATTCATTGTTTTCATTAAAATCATCTGCCAATCTTCTCCACGACTACCTGTTGGAGGGTCGTTGCCGGGGAAGGTTGTATCTCTAGGTACGTTGGTGTGACTTCTAGTGTTCACCATGGTGGAATAAGTATAGTGTTAAGTTGCCTTTTTGTTCAGGTTCCCACAAATGGTGCCAATGATACATATCAGGATCCGGATTCATGACGGACCTCAATTACGCCCTCTTTGTGAGTTGGATCTCCACTCCGTCTTCGACGATCCAAGACCTGCGCACTATAACTAAACTAGGAATCAGAGTACAATCGGAGGTTTGTCCCTCGAAAGACACTCCAACGCTCAAGTCAATTCTCGCTCAATAATAGGGAGAAAATTCTAAATGAGAAAAATAAAAATGTGTATCGAGTTTGAATATTTTAGTATAGTCCATGTCTCAACAGTCTAAGTAAGGGATTTTCACTGGAGAGTGATATGATCCACCCTTTTTTCTCTGTCATTTATCTTGGAAGCTCTTCCCTTTTATATCATGTTTAGATGTCCTTTCTTCATGACTAGTGACGTCACAATGGATAAAACTAACTGGATAAAATTAACCATAGCAGTTGAGGTTTTTGGATTGCAACTGAAGCAGTTAAAGGCCTTCGAATTTAACTTGAACGGTTATGATCTCCATGATCGTGCGCAAGACCCATGGAAGCAGTTCAATGAATAGAATGTTGGGTCTGTATGTTCTTGGGCCTCAATACTGTTCAGCTCATTTTGCATTACGGCCTTTGTGACTTTTCTTTATGTAAACTCATTAATAGCTGTACACCATCAAACATAAAATAGAATTGTTAATGACTTAAAGTATCAATAGAA
>JAODPA010065818.1:0-10992 GCA_025585075.1 Nepenthes mirabilis | reverse complement strand
AATAACTCATACTTGCCCTTTTTTCTTGCTCACATCACCTAATCCACATTTTCAACAAATCACAATAATTACCATTACTAAAGCATAAAATTATTATAGCTGCTTTATATTCACATTTCCCCTTTTTCAATTTGTCTTCTGCGGTTGATATAATTCACTATTCAGTAACAAATTACATGAGTAACAATACTTCCAACTTTATAATAAACATTAGCCATTAATATTGACTTCTATGCCTACAAGTGTGAGGTAATGAATGCGTATTCTTCACTTTCAAAGTTCACATACAATCCTTTGGCATATCACTTCTCTTATCTTTCCTCTCTAATTATATCATGGCCATGCATTTCCCTTTCTTTTAGCTTAAACCATTTCTTAAATACACACTATATTGACTTACCCCTAAATTTTAGCCTTCCACCATATTTTTCATCTTTCAAGATTACTAATTGCTTAAATTTTAAACTGTTTTTAATAGTTGTGCTTATCAGCATGCAAAAACACCTAACAAATAATAGCACTTCAATGAACAATTCCAAACCAAAGACCAAACAACAAATCAAAACCAGCCCGGATAAAATCCTATACTAACAATGTTAGGTGAATATGTAGATTCAACAAAATTAGAAGACAAAGGGCAGAAACAATTGAACAAAAATAACCTTCCTACTATGCTTTGATATACTCATAATATATTCCAAGGTTAGTGCTCTCCACATTTAATTACAAGAATAACACTGGGGACAACATTGCAACTATGCAAGGCTATATCATGTACAAATTCAAAACAATCATTAAATTATGTCAAATCTAGGTAAGAAGCTGAATTATATTAGAATTGCTTTCCCCGTACATTTTGTTCAACTTGTCTTACAAAAGCAGAGATGCCTCTTATTTTCTCATTCTATTCCAAACTCCAATTAAATTTAATTTTCTATTTCTCCCACCACCGGACACACCTTAGAGGTCTTTCCGTTTTCTAGAGATTCTTCCAAGTGAAAAAAATACTCTTGAGCAAATTTTGCAAACGATCTCTTCCTACAAAGTAATTTTTTACATAAGTGGTCTCTATAACATAAATTATGCCCTCGGCCAGTGGTATTGGGCTCCAAGCCTATGCAATCCAATAGTTTTGAAAAACAAGTGATAAAATTTAAATGAAAATATGGTAGCATACTATAGTAGTCCTTCACATGAGGATTTGGCAACTCATGATATGCAAACCGTCCAACAATTTGTCAACAACGGTAATCATATGTACACTAAACTATTATTTTTGCTGCTACTACTACTACGTAAAAGAGGTAGACATTGAATGAAATGTACTAAGAATAGTTGTTTGCACTTAGTTACCTTGACAAAAGTTATTTAAATATTAACCTACAGAATAACAGTCTATTTATTGTTTCCTAGATTATGATATAATGTAGACAAATACAAGCACAAATTTACACTTATGATCAAAAGTATCAACTATTTATACATGATGACTAAGACATACCATAAACATGACAAGACACCTCATCTCCTTTCAGCAATGGTTTCTCCATCATTTGTCAACTTCATATTCATGGCAAATTAACTGTTGTGTCAAAGTGTGAATCCAAAGAGGAAAAATACAACTAGTCAAAATATATGTCGACAAAGTCAACAAATTTAAACTGTTGAATAATTTTTGGTAGTGATGATTAGACATATCACCTTCCCTTAGGGGAGGTGAAATTCTAGACCAAAGAACAAGCCGGAAACCCAAATCAGTGAGGCGGAAACTCTTATATCTAGTGAAAATAGACGAGCATATAATCTAGCAAACAAGTTAGCCAACAAAGGATTAAAACAATTGAACGAAACTAACCTTCCTATGCTTTGAAATAACCATCACAATTTCACAGTTAACTTTATCCACGTTTATTAAAAAGGTTGGCATTTGTGATTGTACTAAAATTATGCAAGGTGAGTCATTATAATGTACAATAACAAAGATTGAATTATGTAAAATCTAGGCAGGAATCGAATTTATCACGAGAAAATAAATAATTTGTTACTTTCCTCATACCTTTTGTTCGACCTATCTTATTGGAGCTATATATGGCTAAGATTCAACAAGACCAAAATACTCTACTATATATGGCAACACCAGAATTTATTTTTTTACATCCTCTATTATACATGGCTAAGATTCATGTTTTAAATATTCTCATACAATCTAAGAATATTCTATAACTACCATCACACTCTCTCATCAAGAGTACTCTGCACTCAAACACACATCTTTTTCTATTGTTTTCTATTTTCTATAATTTTCTACATCATCTTAAAACATTCCAAAATCGGCTAAACAATATCTACTATTTTTGTTTAAGAAATTAAACAACAAATACAAAAAAAACTTCTTAAATAGTATTTTTATGGTGCTTGAAAATACTCAAACTGAAGTTTTATACAGTATTTGTCTTAAATATCCTAACCATTGCAGGATCTAGTGTCCTAAAATTAATATAGATACAATGTGCTTGGGTTAATAGCAGTACACATTTTACAAGGAAAGAGGTGTTGAGAGGCTTTTTCTTACTGTAGGGAATTATTAAGGCAGCAAACATTCCTAGGCAAAACAAGCACCATTATACTCCCACGGAAAATTCCCTCCATTTATAGGTTTTTCGATGCTCTAATAGGCCAGTAGACGGCCTGAACTTCCATGCAGTAGGATACTTGCATCCGCCAGTAAGGTGCCAAGTTACACGATTGGTAATCGAGCTTTAGCAATAGAACTAACGTCCTAGGAAAGCTAGACTACTTAACGAATGTGTCAAGATAACTTGAAATACTTTGGTTTCAGAATAAGCTTTGGGGTCGGGATAGCTCCACCACACGCCAAAGAAATTTCACATATCGTTATTATCTTCTTGGTGATAATCTTCAATCTTGACATTCTTAATCACTAGACCTCCGGTTCTCCTGCACACAAAACTAGAGAATAATGCATATTGGAATACTTCCTTCAGTTTTTTATTATTTTTGCCTTTTCATCATCCCCAGGAAACCAAGGTGGTTGGCAGACAAAACATGAAGTCAAAGAAGCAAGTTTGGTCCTTGAAAAGTACTAGCTGCTTCAATTACTAAAAAGAGAGTTAGCATGACTGTTGAGGCCCTTCATCAACAATTTTCCCAATGCCAATTTGGGCAGTGGCGTCTAGTGTGTTCAACAAATCACGTGTACTAATGCTTAATACATTACAATTGAAGTCATAGATGAAAATATCAACAGAAATTTAAAATATTTAGTGACATGTATTGATATTTGGTGGCCCAATACCAGTATTTCACAATATCAATGATGGCATTTCAATAAGCAATTCACAAAAGATACGTTTCAAGAGTTTTGTTCTATAGTTTCCAAATTTAGGGATATAACCATCATGTACATTTCTACTTCCCTAATTCCACAAATGAGAAAGTTATGACAAGCTCTCAAGAAAACAACATCACTAATTCCAGCCACAATGAGATTGTCATGACAAGAATAGCAACGAGATTCAGTGGGAACTTATCAATTTAAGCTTGACTGTGTCTTCAAAAAATATAAAAATGGAATGATATAGAGAAACCTATAGTTCAACAGTTTCCTAGCATATAACACATTACATTGTCACAAGATCTTTTTACAAATAAGACAGTAATCAATATAACCTTAAGTAAGAGGACAGCTGAAATGGCCTGTCTCAAAGTAGCAAAGTGCTACAGAATGAACTAATGATTATTTCTAGGTTGCACATTAATCCTTAACTTTGACAAGGCAAAAGGTGGCATTTGATACATGAAGCTCAATCTACTTCCTTAAATGAATTTATCAATAACATTAGTCACCATAAGTTAATAGCAGATGGTGTACTACACATGTTTCTTCTTTAAGTCAACCATTTTAATATCAACTTATACAATAGATGAGATATCAAATAGCATTGGTTAAGACTTAATTTTAGTCACCAAAACAGCTTCAGTTTACTAGCAATTTACATGACCTTTTGGTCCACCTTCGAACCTAAAAAATCAGAGGGAAGACAATAGTTCAAAGCAAAATGTATTTCACTTTTAGAACAATTTTTTTCCTTTCTTAAAATTCTTGTAGCGTTTTTCCTAAATCTAATTAGTGCCTCAAAGCTACTTAACCAGAAATGACAAGTAAAGCAGACTTGCTAGTGTCATTATAATACTATTCTTGTTTTGTAAGAATAGTGGATATACATTGTAAGAAATGTACGAATAATAGTTGTCAAATTTTAGTTATCTTGACAAAAGTCCTTCAAGAATTACTTTTGGAGCAACTTTCATGTTTGCCCAGATCCTGATATAATGTAGGCAACTAGAAGTTCGGGTTTACAACCCCCACTATACATGTGATTCAAACTGTCAACTGACCTAAATGACGGGCAAATACATTCCCAACCCAACACACAATGATATTCTATCTTTCTCCTATTGCCAGTGACTCCTCCACTATGTGTCAACTCCATTCATGATAAGTAAGTTGCACTGCCAAAGTTTGAGCTGAAAGAGGAATATAACCGATTAGAATAAATGAAGACATGGCAGAAATATCATCAACAAATTGCAGTGATGATTGCACATAATAGTACCAACCCTTTAAGGGGCCAAGTATCTAGACCAAATAACAAACAACAAACCAAAACCAGCATGGAAAAATTCCTAGACTACCAAAGTTCGGTGAAGATGAAGTTTACCGAATTGAATAGAAATGACCTTTCTACTATATGCTTTGATATTCTACTCCTAATAAGTTCCACGATTAGTGCCCTCCACATTTAGTTATAAGAATATCAGTAAAAACATTGCAGCTATGCAAGGCTATATCGTGTATGATGGGTATGACGACCTATGGGCCGGCCCAGAAACTCAAGCCGATGAAGGAAAGGCCCAAAAAATGGAAACCCAACAGAACGCTCCTTTAGCCCAATATCCAACAAGCCCAGCGGTCAACCCGGGAAGTATGATCTAATACCATCCAACGATAAATAGGCAATTAAGGCTAATCAGTGGCGTACCTCAACAGCCGCAGTCTTGAATTGGTTGACGTCATGACAGCTCAACCTATATATTCGGGCAACGGTTACAATAATTTGGCCCCACGATTATCTTGATAGCTCAGCAAATATTCGGGAAATGTTGCCCAATGATTACAGATCACCTCAGAAAGGCAATGATAGCCCAGCAAATATTCTCAGACGGTAGTTGCCATATATCGCCGCAAGGATCACTCAAATAGTGGAGCAAATATACGCAAACAACTGTCACCAACCACAAGGCCCGAAGAAGGCTAAACCGGCGCTCGCTCTATAAATATTTCATCTCCACCACAAGAAAAGTGGACGAATCGATCAATCAATCAACCAAATGACACCGACGGAGAACCAGTCCACGAATTCAAAATATACTCCTCACACTTAGGCGTTATTACACACAGAGATCTCGTAAAGTCATTCGGCCTATGAATACACTCTCCCTAAAGCCGCTTCCAGCAGAGCACATCTCTCAGAGCCCAATTCTCCACAACACACTCAATACCCCTCTCTCGCTTGCGTTCATGCATTTTACATTCCTCCATCTTTCTCTCCATCGAAGAAAGATTTCTGACTTAAGCATCGAAGGATATATCGGAGAGCGAATCATGTGTACCTCTAACCTCTCATTTGTTTGTTGTGGTGTATAAGATCTAAATTCCTATTAACGCAAACCAATCCCGCTTCAATTAAACTTACCGGGCAAGATCAGGTGGATCTCTAATTCATACGACAATCTGGATCCAAAGGCACGTCAGTGTACAAATCCAAAACCATCATTAAATTATATCAAATCTAGGCATGAATCTAAATTAAACAGAGAACAAAAAAAAAACATGGAATTATGCCAACTCTAGGAAAGAAGTTGAATTATATGAGAATAAATAATCCGTTACTTTCCCCATACCATTTGTTCAACTTGTCTTACTAAAGGAGGGATGCTTCTTATTTCCACATTCTAAATTCTAAACTCCAATTAACTTTAATTTTTCGTTTCTCCCACAACCTGATATGCCTTGGAGGTCTTTCCATTTTCTAGAAATAAATTAACTCTAAAGTAAATTTTGCAAACAGCCTCTTGCTATAAAGTAAATTTTAGATAAGTGGTGTCTATAACTTAGATTAAGCCCTCTACGAATTACATTGCGTTCCAAGCCTATGCAATCCAACAATTTTAAAAAACAAGTGATAAAATTTAAAACAAAACATGCGAGCATACAATAGTAGTCCTTCACATGAGGATTTGGCAACTCATGATATGCTGACTGTCCAACAATTAATCAACAACCGGTAATCACGTATGTACACCCAACTATTATTGTTGTTGTTGCTACTATGTAAAACAAGTAGACATCGGAAAAAATGTATTAAGAATAGTTAATACACTTAGTTACCCGGACAGAAGTCATTTAAGTATCACCTTATGGAATAATGACATTTTCTTAGTTTCTTGGATCGTGATATAATGTAGACAAATAGCATCATAGATTCATACATGTGATAAAAAACTATCAACTATTAGTACATGATGATAAGGACTTGCCTCAAACATGGCAAGACACTTCATCTACTTTTGGCAATGATTTCTCCATCATTTGTCAACTTCAAATTCATGGCAAGTTACCGTTATGTCAAAATGAGAGTCAAAAGAAGAAAAATATATCTAGTCAAAACCGATGTTGAACATATTAGTAAATTTAAACCTTCGGATAACTTTCTATAGGATGATCAGACATATCTCCATCCCCTAGAGGGAGGTGACAGATCTAGACCAAAGACCATCCCCAGAGGAGGGGAGAGGATTCTAGACCAAAGAACAAGCCAAATATCAAAACTAGCCAAGCAAAATCTCTTAGATCAACTTAAAATAGGCAAGCATATAGTCTAGCAAACATATTACCAAACAAAGGAATGAAACAATTGAATTAAACTAGCCTTCCTACTATGCTTCAATATAACCATCACAATTCCACAGTTAACTTTATCCATACATTGTAAAAAGGCTTGCATTTGTGATTGTACTGCAATTAAGCAAGGCAATTCATATATAGTATTTAATAACAAAGATTGAATTATATAAAATCTAAGCACGACTAGCATTATCACCAAAAAATAAATAGTTTGTTAAAATCCTCATACCTTTTGCTCGATCTGTCTTACTAGAGCACCGGTGTTTCTTATTTTATAGTTCAGATTCCACAATCCAATTGATGAAACAAGGTAATTATTCCTACAAGAGGGCAAAAATAATAACTACAAATAGTAATCAATTAATCACATTCCCATGTCCAACCGCTAGTGCATGTGTTACAAAGTTAGCAATAAAAACAACTAGGAAATAAAACCTTCATTGAATAAGAAGAACGAATTGATCGCTACACTAGGTCTAGCTTTTAAATAATATGAACCATTCCAAATAACATTCTAATTAGAAAGAATACTTAAGGTAGATGAAAAAAATCTTAGCATGGAAACAAATATAAAATAGTTATGTGTTATATGAATATTTTCCCCACAAAATCTTACTATAGAATTGTATGGTAAGGGATTTATCTACGAGTGTACATTGACAAGCAAATAAGAGATAACATTAATGAATGTTTTCCGAATTTACTTCTAGGTACATGTGTGGATTTTCACTCATGATTCATCACTTTCCAACGCAATCTTAATAAAGCCCTCGTCCTTTCTTCCTACAATTTAGAAAACGAGAAGGAACATACATAGCAGTCCATAAGGAACTTACCTTTCAATACTCTATGGATCTCTGAGGACCAGCTTCTCCTAAAGTTGACTATATTCAACTTCATGCTACAACATTAAAGCTTTGATCTCCACTTCATGCTCAAGCCTAAGTACCTTTTTTTTCCAGGAAACTAAATAATTTACCGACGGAAGTTGACTGTCAATGCCCATGGATATAGTCAGCACTTAACTCATATTAAACAAGAAGTTGGATGCATGCTTCAGCTTAGGTGTCTAATTTGTTCTTCCATGCTCCTCCAGCATACAATGGATCCAAAAAAGAGTGGATAAAGATAATTCAAGCACCCATAAAACTGAGTCACTGAATTGGTTGAACTATGTGAGTGTAAATACAATCTAAAACCAAACCACTTGCAGAGCCATAAAGAAGATGAAAGATTTTTCTCTCACCATATGTATTTTAATACTAAAATTTGCAAGCTTAGAAAACATTTCTACATCACAATGAAAGAAATGATATTGACAACCCACCTACAATGCAGATGGGCTATGGATGAGTAGTTGCAACCTAGTGTGATTTTGACACAAAGGTATTTTTAGCAGAACCATAATGACAATTAAAAACAGGTCACATTTTGTTGCAACATAAAGAGGCATGAAACAGAAGAATGTAGCTGCATGCAGATATATGCAAGACTTCATTTTACTATGCATCAAGTTCTAAAGCGTAATAAACACATGTTATTCCTGGTTAGCAATGAAGTCATTATCAAACACCAATAATGCTTCGAGTGTTGCCTCAATTCTTCCTTGCATTGTTTTGAACTTTGTTCAATGTGTCTTTTTTTTTTTTTTTTTCTATTTCAGCAACACTCTTCATCCCGAAAGGCTAAAAGAGTATAATCACATTTTTTGTCCAAAAAGTAGTGCAATACAGGAAATAAATAACAATTTTTTTCATTATTAAGATCAAGATATCCTGCTTCTCTACCTGATACTTCTTTCTCATGTTATTTATTGCCTACTCAATGCACTGAACATGGCAGCAAACACAATTGTGCTTAGTTCCAAAAAGGATACCAATGGGGTCCTCAAAGTAAAAGTTGGCACCTGATCACTCATTCCTCCGGCATATCTCCTTTAAATCTCTCAACAACTCTGCTAGTTTAAAGTCTTGCATTAGATCATCTTGCATTCACCAATTCATTTTCAGCAAGGATTGATAGGCTTAGACCTGAAAAACATTTCAGTTTCTAGGAACATTCGAGGGCCATTAGAATTACATGACGGATGTTTTAATCTAATTATTGCAGATACCACCGCCTTTTGGTTTTTCAAATGCTTTTCTCTGCCCCCTACACTGCAGGATGAGTTGTGCTCCTCCAACGTATTATTAAGCTGCTTGAATTACTTTCTCAAGATAACATAATTGCTGCTCATGCCTCTCGATCTCATGTCGAGCCACACCAGTTACACTTGTCCTCCAGTGTATTAGCATATCCTTTTGATGCTGAACATTTTAACTTGACTGATATTGCAAGAACAAGAAGAGCATTGAAAGTTATAGACAGTTCAACTATATTTTCATTGGAGAGGGATCAATTTTAGGAAATGAGGCATCCAAGGCACGGAAAGCAATAAGCATCCCCTTAACAGCAACATTACCCTGTTGGCTACATCTAATGGTACTAAATAAACCATAATGGATGCTAACAAAAGCATCATTTGTCTTCCATAGAATCATGTATAGCTGCATAATCAAATCAATGCCTTCATACAGTTCCTTTATACACAAATTACAATGTTAAGCACCTTTTCCCTCAGTGAGTTTGGCAATTATGCACTGTCCATTGGTATAAAATGCGTCTCTTTCCTCCTTTTTAATGTGATATGAACCTAGGAGCAGATATTGGTTTAACTTCTTCGAAAATATTGCCTACTAGAACCTCGGGACAATCTACAATATATCGAAAAAACAGATGTATCAAAACTTGGTGGAATATATCGGCCATTCATTGAGTAATATCGCAAACCTAGGGAAAATATAGGCCAATATATTAGAAAATATTGGGTTTAACAAAACTTGAGGGAAAATATCCACCAATATATTGGAAAATATTGAGCATATCGAAACGATAAATATTTAGTACATCAAAATCTATGGATAAATGAGTAAATGATAGAGTTGTCGGTACAAAGGTTTCTTAACGTCCTCTATCTCAGCAGATAGGGTGCTCAACGTTTGAGTGAGTTCATCCCACACGATCTCTATGGAAGAGAATTTCAAAACTTCTCATTGGAGTTCACATTAGGCTTTGCATCTTTATTTCAAATTCTCAGTAAATTCTCTTCCCCATATGGATATGTTCCAATGATTTCATCAACTTAGTGTTCTACACGTTATGGAATCAAAGCACGATTACACTCATATCATGGCACCTTATTACTTCAACATAAGCATTGGAGAAAAACTCGATAAAAAGTTCCCTGTTAGGGACAGTAAACAACTATTTCTTTCACATAGTGCGCGGAGAGAAAAGATATATGCATACAGCATCACGGCATCGAGCGCAAACAACAGAGAGATGGGAAAGGGCAACAAGAGAGGATGGAGAAAAAAGCTCATTGCGAAGCAAGATCAATTCCAACAGAACCAATTGTTTGACCAATTCTCTGATAAAATCATGGCAAATTTATTAGAAATTCAGAATAACTAATGAAGTTTTCAAATAAGCAAACTTAAATGTCAAACAAACCGATGAACTGTCTCATGCTCGCGTTTGAATTTATAGGTGAACATGAAGAGCTAGTCGATGTTTTGGCTATCTCTAACTTTAAATATCTAACGCAATTTCTACATCTTGAAACCCAAAATTTCAGTTTTCGAAATTTTATACTACAATTTCCTTTAAAGGAGCGCGTGAAATAAAGAGAATCCCCAAACGCACTAAGAATCATTGAACCGAAGCACTACTCCGGTTATTTCTCTGAAAATGCAATCCAAGAAGCATTTGCTCCTCAACATCGTGGTCCGATGTCGCTCTCTCATTGATTCTAATAGTGGGTAGCATTGAACTGAGTGAAATTAAACAAAAAAAGAAATTAGGTATTTATAGATTTATTTCTCGATAGATTTGTTGACTCTGTCAAACAAAAAAAAGCGTTTGTCTAGCTGTCCAAAAATAATACTAATGGTAATATTTTTTCG
>JAODPA010065808.1:0-10992 GCA_025585075.1 Nepenthes mirabilis | reverse complement strand
CTGGACAATAAAGTTTTATTGACGAAGGGTTATTTAAGAAAAATAACCTGGTTCGTCACACAAGAATGGCCAATTTAGCAGAAATTTGACAAATACCTACATATCTTTGAAATACATGGCCATTCACTCCTAGCCTCTTCAATCACATCAAGAGACCTATGGAAGTTATGTCCACTATTCTATCTAATCATTTATATTACAGATCCCAAATCTTCTTACAACTTATATTCATTGGCTCATAAATAAAAGTCCCAAGATATCGACACCACGAGGGAAAAAGCCCACAAATTCTTAAATTACCACCAGTTTAAAAATTATAATTATAACAGTCTCCCAAGGATTCAATATAGCTTTAGGTTATCACCCAAATCTCAAAACCCAATTACTAGCAACCTCAAGATCTCACTAGCATACCAACGAGCACACAACCATAAGGACTTCTTATTTTAAAATTTTATAACTCCAATCCTTCATATATAATTCTATCTCCCAATTAAGAATACAACATCTTATTATCCCAATATTGGGTCTACTCGTGATTTACCTTTGACGTCTCCTACGAAACACCGAAGGCATATCTAATCTAAGATTCCCAACATCATTTGCCAATACTAGGGCCCGTTCTCGTCAAAGACATTGAGGTTTATCTTCACAATCCTTAGACAGATCTATCCACTTACTATATCATAGGATAGTCTTTCCTTAATGACATAACTATTTTGGCCTTTAAAATTATTAGACAAAAGCTACCTCGAAAGGCACTACCCACAAGTTCTCAAAATAGAGACTTCAATTACTAATTCTGACCTAGGTGGAATAACTCTAACTATGGACTTCTCTTCCACTTAATCTAAAGACAATCTTCCACATACAAACAGGAAACATAGTCCTAGATTTTCCTCAAACACGTCTCATTGCATATTTCATTCCTCCTTTAGGTTACATCTCCTCAAACCTCCAAAATCATGGGACAATTACTATCCCCATAAATAACACTTATAATTCCTCAAGATAAGGACCTCATCCGCTAATCTCAACTATGGTCGAAACAATTTTAAATCATAAGCTCCTGCCCCACTTGGTTCAAGGGTAGCCACCTATTGTGATGCGAGATCAACATAATTCTATCTCTTCTCAAAAAAGCATTACATTCTACCATAACTTATCATACCCATCAAGGGTCAACCCAAACAAAATGGCTAACAATTTTCCCTTAATTCCTTGAAGGCTACCTTCATATATCACATCCGTATTCGTCATTCCTAAACCAAACGCCTCATAGCTCTATAATCCTTGGGAAAATACTTGTCGGATCACTTATTAGATTTAATTAAACCGAAGAAGACCATATACTTTTACAACATTAATCGGTTTTTTTCCAATTAGCCACCGCTTTAGTCCCACATATTCAAAATCATGCAACCAAAGATGCCACATTCTCCACAGAGCATTTCCAAAACAAAACTTGCCTTCCTTTCCTCCGATGAACACTTGACTGACTGCTTGAACAATTCATAAGATCCACAAAAGAATACAAAGATACAGCCATGGGACAACCTAAAATGTTCAAGGCGGACATGATGTAACATACCAATTATGGGGAAATAAAAGAATACATAAATCCCAAATTAAATAAAACAGAAATCAAATAAAAGAATACCTTCATCCACATTTGAGGGTACTTTTTTGTCCTGAACGGTCACCGTAAGTTCTTTAGCAGAAGTAGTGGGCTTCTTTGTTTTCAGTTTCTTGGGTAAGGGACAATCCTTGATTCGATGGCCCTACTGATCACAATTAAAATAGGCCCCCATCAATCGAAAGCAAGTTTCTCCTGAATGCTTCTTCCCACAATGATTACAATTTACCACAGACACTTGACACTAACTGAATTTCGATGCCACTTTTAGCTTTATCAGAATGTTTTATCTTTTTAAGAGGTTTTGGGAATCCTGAACTGGATCCCATGCTAAAACTCACCTGACTAGTTGCTCTCTTAGCAAAAGATTTCTGAGCCTCAAGTTCTCTTTCAAATATTAGAACCCTATCTAAAACCTCAGCGTAAGTTTAAAGCTTCTGGGTCACCAACTGACTCCTAATCTCATCCCTTAATCCTTGCTAGAAATTCTTGGCTTTTCTCAATTCATCTTCCATAATATATGGTGCATACTGTGACAATTCAACAAACCTCACATCATATTCTACCACAGTGCGATTTTCCTGCCTAAGCCACATAAACGCCTCTTCCTTCCAATCTTGGAGGCTAGAAGGAAAGTACTATTCCAAGAAAGCCTCTTCAAACATTTCCTAAGAGATTTCCTCATCAGGCATGATGGATACGCCAGTAATGGGCTGGCTCAAGAAGGAGGAACAACCCAGATCCACAATGGCCCATTTGCACCTAGACAGTCAACGCCCACTGTTGACTGGACGAAAGGCTAGATGAGCCAGAAGAAGCCCAAGAGCAGGACGAACAACTTGCTCTCGAAATAGTCAACATTTTCATTGACCAGCGGCAGGTCCAATTGACCGTCTGAAAACCAGGCCTCAAGTGGGCCAAGCCCAGTTTGGCCCACACGACCGTCCGTGACCAGCAACGGTCCTCTCCCCTGATTTTGTGCTCTCCACAGAAGGCAATCTCAATTGCAATGGTCATCAGCAGATTCAACGCACATTCCTGAAGGAAAACACTAGAATCCTCATCTTGTTTGTTGTAAACCCTAACGGTTACAGAATATAGAAGAAAAGCAATCAAAGAAACGCCCATTACTGCCATAAAGGCTCCACGCTAGAAAACACAGTGAGCCCAGCAGAGCGCGTGAATCAAGCCTTTCTGCACAAGGAAGGCATCACAGCACAACAGCTATAAAACGCCATGGAGTTCTCACTCCAAGGCACGCATTCATTCACCCACAATAAGCTCACACACTCTAGTTTTCCCACAAAAGCTCTCTGCAGAAAAGCTCACACGCTTTCAGATTACAAACGCTCTCTCTCTCTCTCTCTCTCTCTCTTTGCCACTACATTCCTAGCGAACACAATGTGATGGAACGGATCCTAATTCTCATATGACCCTCCATCAGACAAATACATAGCAGAATCCATAAATTTTTATCAGTAAATTCTATAGAAATTTTGGTAGAGTTCTATCCAAAACTAGATGAAAACCAAAATATACAACATGCTTATTTACACCTGTATAGAGCATACTCAGTATCCAAACCTCAGACTTATGACCACAATACAATTACAGGACTAGCACAAGTACGCAACTAACCAATTATCATAATTCACATCCTACAACACACATTCATAGGTTCACAAGTGCCATCCATGGTTTTAATTTAACAACCCTATCTACTATACTAGAATTCAGACAAAAGATACCGTCTAAGACCTGTATAGAAACAAAAAAACGTATAGCAGAAGCAACTATACCTAAGATATAATTTGCGAAAGTATAAATACAGTTCTAACAGTTTACAGAATATGATACAATCATTTATACATAATTTTTCTTTACAAAACTCTATGGCATATGCAAAACTATCAGATTTCTTAAAATACTTCAAGATAATCTTCAAAGCTTCACCGAGACTCTAGAACCTTCCTTACTAATCTCTAGTTAGGCCAATCATCCAGTATCTTTTCTATATTCTTATCTGGAGGAAAAAAATAAAACAGTAAATCGAAGCCAGCAAGGTACTAAAATGTCTAGAATATAATGCTCTCATATAGAACATAATGTAGTAAAGTAGATACAGTTGCATTTAAAGCATAAATGCGATAAGACAATGATTACGAAAACATTAGCAGAACATAAATGTAGAAGATCATAGAAATTGCCAGGGGAAACAGAAAACATATACATAATTCATGAGGAAAGCATAATTCCATATAAACAGGTCTCAGAAAACATAAATCATACTTTCAGGCTATAACATGAATATGTTAGGGTAGAAAATCATGTTAATATCAAATCAAAAAAACAGAAGCAGTTCATGGAAACAAGAATAAAGATGATTCTATTTAAACATACATCAGGGTTCATAAAAATAGTTCCAAATCCCACTTGTTTTTTCAAAAATTCCAATTTAATATCCTAAGGACCCAACTAGAGTACCCTACTAGCCAATTGGCGAATAATCGAAAATAGATTGTGTTTTTGCCACACAATCAAAGACCAGTATCAGTGATGGTATATGGACCGATTGTATTTTTGGGCACATAAATCAAAGCCAACGGTGGATTTCTAACTTCCAGAGTTAGTTCCAGTAACACCTTGAGGAAGGGAAGACCACGTATAACTCCATAAATGGAGTTATCCCCGATTACCACCGTAATGTCCTAAGACATGTCGGAGAGCCTCACATGACCGTATATCAGTCCTAGGTTCTAATTGACAAAATCAGAAATAGTTTCTTCTCATTTTCTTAGCTTATAACTCATTAAACTTCAAAAATCAATAAGGATTTTACCATTAATCCTTTAGAATACTCTAAAAATTCACAGAAACTTAACAATGCGGTTCCATGTAAATTTTTTAATTATAAATCATAACACGAATAGTACTCTTTTACAAATTAACTGTCACATATCGAAAATTATGGATTTTAAACATTAAATCCCTTCATTTTCGTACTTAGGGTTTTGATAAATATTTCAGACATAAAACGGATACCAAACACTTGTATTTACATGAAATCAAAGCCAGATATTGCAATATATACATGTAAATATGAAATTTGTCCGATTAATTAGGAGAAATAGGCTTTATTTATGCAGAATATGGAGAAACAAGAATTTAAAGCATAAATACAATTTTAGAGATATCAAAACATTGTAAAAATGGTATATAATGTCCAAAGTACACTTGCATGAGTTTAAACGAAGGAAAATGGTATACAATTTTCCCCTCCTCTCTTCTCTTTTTCCTCTTCCTCCTCTCCTTCGTGCCTCTGTCGATGCCCTGTTGAGCCTTCCCCCAAATTTCCCCCTTTTTAAACGAAGGAAAGTAGGTCACGTGCTGCCCTCATTACCAGTGCTCGAGTGCCCATCGAGTGGCAATCGAGCGCTGGTTCTCACAAATTGGCGCCTGGCTTAGAGCTCGAGCGTCACCCTCGTAGCTCTACCTCGCTCCCGCCTCACTTCGGGTAGTCATATTCGTAAAATGGTGCTTCACAGGCGCTCAAGCGCTACTCGGGCATAGGTCAAGCGCACATCAATCACGCATCAAGCCTACAACAAGCCTACTTTGTGTTTTCGTAATCCGAGACCCATTTTGATCCTTCTAACCCAATTTTTCACATCCTTGGACCCTAATTTTGATTATATAACCTTAATAGGCCAAGATTATCATAATTTAAAGCCCGGAATCTTATTTACGAATCAACGTTTCTTAGTTTACAACTTCTGTTCTCGATTTACCAATTTTGAAACTTTAGGCATTTCAATCCAATTCCTCCCGTACCTTTTGACCACAATTCACCTATCTCAACTTAATTACCTTCCAATTACCATATTTTAAAATTCTGAAACCTCACCACCCATATTAACCATATCTTGGAAACCAATACCTTATAGGGCCTAACTTCCTCTTTCTACTTCCGAACTCAATTTCCCACATTCTAAACCTAATTCTTGATCATTATTAATTCAGTTTCACCCTAATTATCGTATTCTGAAACTCAAGTCATCACACACAGTACTTAGAGCCCATACTCCTTATGAGCCAACAAAGCCTCTCTCAACGAGAGCACTCACCCATCTCAAACACTCTCTGCATTTCCTTGCATTCTTTATTTACACCTTCTTAATTCGAAGGCTATTTACTAACTCGAGCGTCGGAATGTTTACGGTGGGATGACCTCCCGTTATCACCTAATCTTTTATTCATAGTTGTGGTGTGTAGGATCCAGATCCAATGGACAGAGACAGACTCAGACAACCAACTTGACCCAAATCTGTTTGAACCTTGGATCCAAGATGCAATATTGGCACCGTTTGTGGAAAGCTTACGAAAAGCCAACCACTTTTCTCTGCAACTTTGCTCAATTTCACTCTCACAGCATCACTTTCCATCAATCAAAATGGTGAACATAAGGGCACAAGTTAGAAAACCCGCTAGAGACGTGACCTCACCCGACTAGGGCCACGTTACTGGTAACCAGGTCAATGGGGTGGTCAATGGTGTGCTAGCACCATTCTTCCAAAATTTGGCAGAGAGCATGAGCAATATGAACAAAATACTCCAAATGCTCTACTCCGGCCAGGTAAACATGCAGTAGGGGGCTCCGCCCACAACAGTCCCTACTCCGACCTCCAGGAGGGGAGGGCAGAAGAAAAAGAAACCCTCCAAGAAGGCCAGGAGGCCGGGCAACACTTAGGCTACGGAAGCCTCACACGCCCAGAGCCGTTCAAGGCTCGAAGAATGTTTGGGCAGTAGGACTCCGATGGAGAGTCTAGAACAAAAGAATCCCCGATATTCTACGGCGAATGCCTCCCCTCAAACCCAATGGATGGAGCCGGACTCAGACAACCGACTTGACCTGAATCTGTTCGAAGCTTGGATCCAGGACGCGTTAGGGCAAACCCAACACCCTTTTCTTCATCGACCGCCAACTATCAACTTCTCCCTGTAAGTTATAAGCCATAAAAGCTGCCTTTTCCTGATCAGAACATTGAATGACCGTAAATATTTTCTTCAGTCTCTGAAACCAAATATCTGCTTTTATCGGATCTAGTTTACTTAAAAATTTAGGCGCCTTTTCTATCGTAAACCTCTCATATGCTATTAGGGCAGGATTCATTGGGGCCGGCTCTAGTGCAGGAATCGGAGCCATATGACGTTGCTCCATCGATTCTAGTATATTAGTCATCCTCCCCAACATGCTCAGATATTCAACCTCTCGGCCTTGGGGAGTACTGGCATCTCCACAAGTAGTCGTTCCTCTTCTACTAGCCATGCTATTTTCTATGACCACAAACATCACAACATTAATTATCCTCAAATAATCATATTAGAGGAAGGGGTTAAGATCAATCAATGCATTTCAAAATAAAATCCTTTAAGCCAATACCTAAATATTTCATCTAATCCAAACCATCCTTATCTTACCTCAACGTAGAACAGACCAATCTAAGCCTTAAACCCAAATCGATTAGCCTAGGCTTGAAATCAATACCAATCAATTTAAAAACTAAATCCCAACTAAATTCTAATCCAACTTATGCAAACTAGGACACCTAGAACTATTCAATATAATTTAATCGTCCTACACCTTCATCTACCTATTCGATCAATCTTAATCGATCCTAAGCTTTGGCATACAATTCAAATCAAACATAAGGCATCTCTTTACTCTGATACTATTTGTAATGGAACGAGTCCTATCTTTTAAGACCTTCCATTAATAACATACTAAACTAATGCTCCAAATTTAAAATATTAATTTCTGTAGAAAATTAAGCAAAATTTCATCTAAAAATAGGCTAAAAACCATACAAATAACCTGTATAAATAACCCTGCAATACATATAAATCACCAAATCTCAAACGTTCAATCCACAACACAACTACAATTCATCCACAAGACCAACATATGCCATATCATCCATGGCTCCAATACAATACTCCTAATTACCGCATTGAATCTAAAGAGAGATGCTATCTAGGACCAAAACAAAATCCAAAATCGATTACAATACGAAAGCAACTACAACCACATGTTTACCTGTGGAAGCAAAAAAAACAATACATCCATCATGATACAAAAGCATACTACATTATCATAATATACAATATTCATCAAACAATGCTAGCTATATACATTCACAATCTTTCAAAACTTCCAAAATCTTCAAGGATCTTAAAGCTCTCGAGCTTCCTTCCTTCAAGCTAATCCTATTTTCCATCCTTATAAGGCTTCAACTTATCTGGAAGGAGGACAAAAAGTGAGAAGTGAGCTGAAGGCTCAGCAAAGTACTATAAAAATAAGGACAAATAATTTTCATATAAATCACACAAATACATGCGAAGGTAGAAACATAAAGGAAACTTAGAAATTTAAACATGCATATGAATGAGATAAAAACATTAAATGATGCAAAGACATGGGGGAAGCATGTTCAAAAGCTCTTAGTTCTTATTCAAAGATAACATGATCATAAGTTTCTCCTTATTTATATCCCGAGGATAGGATGGTTCTTCTTATTTCTTATTCCTTGGTTCTTAGGCAACAATACACTTGGTTCTTATTTCTTATTCTTGAACATCATTCACTTGTTCTTGGCTCTTTCTTCTTGTTCTTAAACATGAGATCTCTTGGTTCTTGCTTCACAATTCATGGTTCCTGATTCTTAATCTCACACACGAGATCACTTGCTCTTGGTTCATAATTCTTGGAACTTAATCATCAGTTTCCTCCTTATTTATATCCCGACGGCAAGATGTTTCCTTGTTTGTAAATTCTTAGGCTATGGCTCATAATTCTTAGTTCTTATTCATTAGTTCCCTCATTATTTACATCCCGAGGGCTGGATGGTTTTCTTGTTCTTCTTTCTTTAAAATATGGGTTTCCTCCTTATTTACATCCCGAGGATAGGATATTCAATTAGGCCTAATCGTTGTCATCCAAAATTAACACCCTGAGGAAGGCTTTCCATGCATCATTGGTGGACGGGGCTATACCCCTGGCATGCCGATGAGCTCTGGGCCAAAGCCATCAAACAAGCTTGGAGCTCTCAATAATGTCAGACGGCATAACATGTTACGACTTTTCAAAGGAAACTTGTCTGAATGGCCCACATAACTTATCATAACTTATCAAATAGCATTTCCTCTTCATATCTCGAGATATACAAGTACCCTGCTCCCCATTTTTGAGCTAGGGTTTGGGGATAATAGTTCGAACAGAAATTGAACTCAAAACACATGCCAATCGACAAAATCGAAACCATACATCATCATACTTACACATAAATATAAAATCTATCCATAAAATCATAAAAAACATGCATTATTTGTAACAAATATTAGAGAAATAGGGTTTTAGAGTATCAATACCGAAGTGGAGATATTAAGAAGCAATAATAAGGGAAGAGAAAACTCATAGTATACTTTCCTCAACTTGATTTACTGATTTTCTTACTCTGATCGAACCGGATGTGGCTTCATTCCCCACCTTCTCTTTTCCTCTCTTCCTCCTTCGTGCTTCTGCCGGTCGAGCCTCCCTCTCTTCTCCCCCTCCCCCTTTTTTAAAACAAAAATTAAATTCAGTAGAAACTTTCCAAACTCGCGCTCGAGTGCCTATCGAGCGCGCGGTGAGCATAAGTCATCAGGCAATGGCGCCGACTAGCTGGCTCAAGCGAATAGCGAGCCTGGACCATTCTGTTTTTGGTGCCACCTTTGAGCTCAAGCAAGCAAGGAGCATCATACATTCTGTTTTTGGCCCCTCCTTGGGCGCTCGAGCAAACGGTGAGTGTAGGCCTCTCTGGAGCAATTTGTTTTTAGCGCCCTCTACTGGGCTCGAGCCTGCAGAGAGTCTAGCCCTACTGTTTGCCGCACTAAGGTTAATTTTTAAAATTTTTACTTATTTCAAGCTTAATTATATTAATTACATTAACTTAATTGCTAAGATCTACCATGTTCTAGAATTGGGTCATTACAGGGATGGAGATAGGAGTATGATATATGATGCATAGCATAAAATATAAACAAATACATTTTCAGAATATAAATAACTTTCCACATTTTATCATTATCTTCTTGGAGTTCCAGAACTTACATTCATTTATTAACCTTTATGGACCAGGGTCAGTACACCTTGCTGACTAACGGTGCAGGAGAATGATAAAAGGAATGTGTTTGTTTCTACACATTCTAAAGCGCATAACGACGCAATTCAACACACCGTGGCGAGTGGTATACCTTTAATCCAATATACGGAGCCATATCACATATCCCACCATATCCCTCATGGCCCAGAGGCAATTGTTGTGCTTTCACAGTAATATCCTAAGACACGCCAAGGAATATCACCCACTACAATACACGGCTAAGATAATCCTTGAGTTTTTACTGTAATATCAATGGTATGTCCGGGGATACTACCCTTTGAAATATAAATCCATGGTCTAGGTTTCATAATTTCTTATTCTTTGAGAAAAAATCCACCAAACATCTTTCACAAAGTTTTCACTCCGAGAGAACGAATCATAAACATATCAAATTGTGGCATTTTCTTCATATACTTATTTAACTTTCATATTTATTATGGGTTTAAGTCTTCACATGACTTAAATTATAGGCATGAATATCATAAAGCATGGGTGAAATAGAAATTCCTACTGCCGGGACCCAAACGTAACTTTAGAGCTTCCGAACAAATTATTCTTCACAAATGGTTAACAATAATATTTTTCAGAATATACAATTAAGTATATACAATTATACATATAATTTAGATTCAATTAAATAAAATAAAATCATGTAAAATTACCAAAGTGGCTCAGGTGAACAGTGCCCACGCAGGTATAGGGGTCTGTATGTGCAAAATCGAACACCTAATTAATAAATTAACATGTTCATGATACATGTAATAATAATCTAAAGATAATTTATACAGAAATCTCAAAATAATCAACTAAACGGTGTCCGAGTGTGGGTTGGAGTTTCGGGGCGCGCAAGAGCCGCGTGAAACCATGAATCGGGCTACAAATCGATGAATACTTGTGCTTAGGTCATGGGTTTTACAGAATAAAAGCATGGGTTGAGTTCCAGGATAAAAATACCCAAGGGAAAACGAACGAAAAGTGTATGAATGCACTTACCTCGACCCGATCTATCACTTTTCTAACTAACTCAAAGTCAGAATCGAATTTGGGAACCTCGATTTCCTCCTCTCTCTCGCTCTCTTCTCCCTCTCTCTATCCTCTCTTTTCTTCCTCCCGAAGTCCCTGTTTCTACTTCTTCCCCCTTCTTCAATTTATTATTAT
>JAODPA010065797.1:0-10993 GCA_025585075.1 Nepenthes mirabilis | reverse complement strand
TATAAATAATCAACTCTTTATCGTTTCAAAAACTAGCTACTCAATGTGGCTGACACCTTTTTAAACGTCCCATCGTTTCCTGCCCACTTTTTTAAACTGAACGGTCGACTACTCCGCGCTCGTCTCTTCTCCCTTGGATGAAGCGGTTTTTGAGGCCAGCGGTACCCAAAGCCGATTCCAATAAAAAGAAAATGACTGTTGATCAGCCTCCTCCTCTGTCTAAGGCTAAGAGAAAAGCTTCTGGCTCTTTATCCATGGGCGTGGTCTTATATTTTCCCTTGCTCTAGTCACTCAACTACATAGTTCTGCTATTTTCTTCTCTCTCTCTCTCTCTTTCTACTCTAGTCGATGTGAGTTTCTGTTTTGTTATCTTAAATATGTCGTTCTGTTGCAGAGTAGTAAAAGAGCAAGAATATCAAAGAGCGATATTAAACTGTCTCTTGTTGCTCAGAGGATTTCTATGCTCGAAGACGACAACACCGAGCAGGTGAGCTAAAACGCTCTCTACGCCTTGAAACTTACCAGTTTCATTTTCTACCCACTATTATTATCACTGAATATAATTATTTTTCCGTTATTTAATAAATTTTGTGCCCTCGACTAGCGTTATCAACAATCGCCTCTAGGCGGTGTGAAGCATTTCTTTGTTTCTTAACTTCCATTTTTGGCGGTTGAATGATGATCACACATTTTCTATGTATTTTAGATGTCTTTAATTAGAATTTGGCCTAGGTTTCAAGATTTCCCTAGATGCCTGATAAAGTACAAAAAAGGAATACATATTGTGTTTTGGAAGTTCTGATTTCTTCGGAGTATCAAGTTTTTGAGCTCTCTTTTGGGATGAGCGATTGGTTAACCGGGTAAATGGGACGTCTTTGACCAAATGGTCCTTTCTCATGGAACCCATACGTCGGAAATTGGAAAAGGCTGGCCGGGGAAATTTTAATCAAAAGGATTTTCATCCGAAGGAACCTCTTAATACCGTCTAAAATTCTACTCCCTATCGGTTCATTGACAAGCATGAAATGCCGCTTGATTGGTAAAAGCAGAGCTACGTGAGCTTATTATTAGGATGATTCATTGACAAGCATAAGTCTCTTCTTTGTCAGTCTCATTTTCTGATATATATTATTATTTCATTGCATTATATATACGTGAGCTACATGAGCTTCCAGGGGTGAATGTACTCAATTTAGACAAAGTGTCTGTGCTCTATTAGAGCCTGTGTGCATTTTGGACATAATATATGCACCTGATGAGTGCATAAATGCTAAACATGTGTACAAATGTGATGATCTAATTTTAAGGTACTTTATTGTTGGGGTCACTCCCTTGTGGTATTTATGTCCGAAACTCCATTGGGAAAAATGGACGAGGACTTTCTTGAATGGTCCGAGAAGTCTGTCATGCGGACGAGGACTCATCAGAGGTGTCATATCCGAGAAGTTGCTGAGGACATGGACGGGGACCCTGAAAGTGTAGGCGGTGACTCTCTCTCTCCGTAAGCCTGCGGTAGCCGCATTTTGTAGGTGGGCAGTTGACTCACTCTAGTTGGTGGCGGATGCAATTTTCAAGGGTGTCAGGCCTGCCATTTTGGCACACCGGGCGTGCGCCTGTCATGGCAGGCCTAGACGGCGTGGTCCTGCCACCCTAATGCCAGTAAGGTGGCCGGGTGTCCACTAGGTCCCTTGTATATATAAAGGCTTGTGAGTCCTTACTTGGAGAATGCATCAAGTGCTGTGAAGAGTCTTGGAGAGCTTGTGCCGTGTCTTTGAGAGCAGACTTGGAGTGAGCCTTGAGAGAGCGTGGGCAAGCCTTTGTTGTAAATATAGAGTGAGAAATGCTTTTAGAGAGAGATTGTGAGATATACACTTGAGATTTTTTTTTTTTTTTTTTTTGAGTTTGTGTAGCTAACATACTTATAAACAATCCATTTTATAGTGTATTCTTTCGTGGTTTTTTTATTGGTTAAAGAATGGTTTTCCACGTTAAAACTCTCGTGCATATTCCTCTCGTTTCTCTATCTTTACTTTTGGTCGTCCGTCCGAGAGCTCTGCTTTGTGTTGCTGTCCGAGTGTTTTGTCCGCTCGGTCACCGTATCTTTCGTGTTTGCGCCAACAATTTTAAGATACTTTTGAGTAATTTTAGCGGAATTTATTAATCATTTAGGCCTCGAATTGTGTTGGGATTCATATCCAACTTTTAGATCATTACCTATAACCTTACTGCGAGAAAACTGATTATTAATTTTTAAGTTATTATAAATGCTAACTCTCTCATTACAAAAAGGAAATCAACCAAAATCTGTAGGGAGAGATTACTATCGTCTATATCCTTAAAGCAAAAAAGAGATTTGAAGCTTGCCTTCCAAAACACCTTATCCTTCTCAGAAAATACTTACGAAACCTAATCCTTTATTCCTCCACACTCTCTCTTTCTCTCTCTTCCTAACTCAATTGTTAGATTTACAATACTATCTTAAGAGTCAGAAGATAATTCAAGGAGTAAGTGACAATTCCTCTGAAGAGTTTTTTTTTTTATATTGTAGTGTGTAGGATCTGAATTAAAAGGTTTAAGACCCTAATTCAAATTCTCTTAGACTGAAATTCATATCCAAGGTACACAACACTCCTACACATGGGGACTAAAAGACCATAGAGTACATATGCAGATGGACAGACGTGTTTCCGGATGATTGTTAAAGGATACATGCTAACCTATCAATATAATCTTCTAGGCTCTCTAACATGGGATGGACTCTCAGTTAGATCAAAATTCAAAATTATTAGACATTTACATTAAAGTTACTAAAATATACAATGAAAAATCTATACATAAAAGTTACAATCCAGGGTAAGGGGGATCAGTCAAATTTTTTCCTCTGCCAATGCTTCTAGCTTAGCAACCAAGGCTTCAAGATCAACACCACACTTCTTAACCTCCGAGGCAAGTGTGGCCTAGAATTTCTTGAATTAAGATAACATAGAGGACAGTTAGGAGCCATTAAAGAAATTAGGATTCTACAATGATCAAATCCCTCCTTGAATCGAGCATCTATGAGGGGAGTATGTGCTTAATTTAGAAAGCATGTCCATGCCTAGTGAGTATATATGCGTAGTTTGGACAGAATATCATCACTTGATACACGTATGAGTACTAGAAACATGTAAAAATATGGAGTTCTAATTTTAGGATAATTTTGAGTCATTTTCAAAACACATTAAAAGGAAAAAAAAGTATGAGATTTTGCCAACTATTTGGGTTTCGAAACATTTCTGATCTTTGTCATCCTAGGGTATACTATTCTAATAATTGTTTAGAACATTTTACAATCGGTTTTATATCATTTGCTCTCTTATTGTTTATTGCTCGGTTTTGCCTACGATTTGTTGTGAAACCGAAGGTTTTTTTCGTTGATTAGTTGTAGTAAAGCTTGGAAATAGTTGAGATATTTGGTATGTAAAGTCTTGTCACTGTTTCCCTCATTCAATAAGGGGTTTTTCACCTTAAAATCCATGTGTTCTTGATTGAATGATTTTATTTGTGCATTATTATTAATATTTGTTTCTTCACAAATTCATACAAGGGTGCGGTAAATCGATCTTTGTAGAGATGTGTTCTCAATTTCACATAGATAAAATTCTGGTGTACCACCCACTTATAAGTAAGCATGGACAGCTGAAAACTCCAGTTGGATTTGTTTGTTCGTGCGTGTCATTCTAGTTGCTGACCTGCTGTGGAAGTTTGGTGGCCATATGAAGAATTGAGTTAGTAAGATCCATGCCTTTGAACTAATTAGAAATTTCTTCTAAATTCTTAAGCAGGTACCTTGTGGTTATCCAAGCAAGAACGGATGGTAAGCAACTTTATGTGGATTCCCAAATTCGGTAAAAGATCGGCTTTTTTGTTTCACTTACTAACGTTATTGCAATCTGATGCAATGCTTTCGAAGCATTAACAAAACGAATGACATAGTTGATGATTCATATGATGATAAGAAATGCAAGCCTTCTGCTATGAAGCGAGCAGAAGAGGTTCAAGCTAATCTACGAGCCAACTATCCAAGCTTCACCAAGTACATGCTTCGGTCGCATGTTACCCTGGGGTTTTGGCTGGTAAGCCTGCCTTCAAATCTGCGCCACCTGCCCCCACCCTTCCCGTTAATATATCGTGGGCTACACATGTCCGGAGGTGATTATAAAATTCTGCAATGACAGGGTCTTCCTAAGAAATTTTGTGATAAGCATCTGCCCAAACACGACTCTACAGTGGTACTGGTGGATGAAGATGGGAACACGTATGAGACCAATTACCTTGCTGGCAAGGTGGGACTTAGCGGTGGATGGAGGGGGTTTTCGCTTTCTCACCATTTGCAGGAGGGGGATGTGGCCGTATTCCAATTGGTGGGGCTTTCAACATTCAAGGTAAGTGTGCACACCTTTCATGAACCAAAGATTATGCATTTTATCCTTGACATTTATCTTTGCATGACCATACACGGATATAGAATTGTGGACCAATTGCGTACTGCTGTTGTATATGCTCTACTGACATTATATTTGCCTGCTATTATGAGTGATGATTGATCACCTATGGGCTTTTGAAATGGTGAAACATGGATAAGAATATCAACCAATATTTGATATGTCAGTCGATATATATCAGTATTGGCCTCTCAATACTGATATTTCCAAATACTACTATAAAACTGCGATATGATGTTGTACCGGTTATATAATGTTATATGTTAGTTAATATTTAAAATATTAACAAATATACCTTACTAATATGTAGCTGTCACTTTACGATTTTTAGAAAATTTTTTTCTCATATATCTGATAAAGATATATATTGTTCCTTATGTTAGATATTGATATGTCGCGACTGTTGCTAATATTTTCATCCATGAATTTATACAATAACACTAATAGCTATTGTTGTCAAACTACATCAACTCCGAGAAAACCGAAGATTTGATGATCCAAATCGATCAAAATAATCTGTAACGAGTGCATGTGATGCGACCATAAGTCAGGGGGAGAGCCTATTCTAAAAGACCGGTCTAGTAGGAGGGAGAGCCCCCTAACTAATAAGTTGGAGGTTTTGCCTCAAATTTTTCAATGTGGGACTCGTATCATTCTTCCCTCCTTCAACAGCCGCGACCTCGGTGGTTGCACTGTGCGACACTTCACTCGGCGGCTTTCACTCTGCGACGCTTTACTTCGCTCCAACGCACCGGCAACAGGTCAGCCCCTCCGCAAGTAGCCATTTCCGGTCAGAATTCTCTGCAGGTAGCCCTCTTAAAGCCGGGATTGGTCTCAATGAAAGCACCATTTGATGTGAGTATAAGTCAGGGGGTGTGCCTATCCCAAAAGACCAGTCTAATAAGAGGGAGAGTCCCCTAACTTATAAGTTGGAGGTTTTGCCTCAAACTTTCTAATGTGGGACTCGCATCAGCATGCGTATCATTAAAGTCAATATTCAGATTAAGACAATGTCAGTATTATGGGCTTTGACAGCAGCAAGCCATGAATTGCACTGAAAGGGAAATTAGTACTTAATCTGCATCAGTATTCTTTTTAAGGCAAAAATGTATTAAGTTTAACTAAAAGATGTTTCAAATAGTCAACCCTGTAAATTAAGGCTATCTGCTGTTTTGTTTAAAGTTCAAAGAGCATTTTTATTGTCTTACCGTTTAGAAGTCATTTTTCTATAGCTATCTGTAGCAAGAGATGGCATATATTACCAAGCGGACCGGGGCAACGGGGATTTTTACTGTCTTCCTTGGCGATAATCAAGCATATATAGATTTTAGAACAATGGCTCAATTGTGTTGCATTTTGATCAATATTTCACTCGGTTGTAGGGTATCTTTGATCTTTGCAGGTCTACATAGTGAGAGCAGATAATTTTGCCGAAGTTGATGGAGCCCTGGGACTTCTTCATTTGGATTCTTCTGCTGACCGTATTATGTTGGGTAAGTTCTATTATTTGTTGTATACGAACCACACATCTGGTCATCAAATTTACGTCCCAACTGCTGGATTTTTTTAAAAGATGAGTCCATCGGAGCCCCAAATTCTCAAAAGAAATGTTTGAAGCAACTTCCCCGGTATATTGCCCAAGAAAATGTGGAGGACCACAAGCTGATTACCACAGCTAATCCGTCAGAAAGCGTCGAGCATTATCTAAGCTCCCAAGTAATGGATGGAATCAGGCTTGCGGAATCAGCTGTCTGTTTTGAAAATGTTGAACGTTTTGAGAGCTTTAGCATTCTCGTTGATGGGCTAATTATAGACTCCAAGTTCTCGGATCACCTTCGGAGAAAATACTATGAGCTCTGCTGCAGTCAAAAATCATTTCTACATGAGCATCTTCTCCAAGGATTAAACTGCACACTGATTGTGGGAATCATTTCCGAGATTGTCAACATTGCCGATGCCATTAGAGCTTGCAAGGCTTCTGCCTCTCACAACGATCTTCTTATTTGGAAGAGAACACTGATGGCTTTCGAGCATCTGGGCATGAATGTAGACTTCTTGCGTGCCAGACTTCAAGTTTTGTGGCCTGAACCAAAATCAAAAGAGGTTTCTGCTGTTGAATCAGAAAGCTGCAGCTTTGAAAAGGCTAAACTTTAGACATCTGGTGCTGGTAAAGAGAGAACACATCTCCTAGCTGAAACTTTCACAACGTAAAGAGGAATTGAACTCCTCATATAGGCATGAACTCCAATTTTGGGTAAAGGTGTGGTGCTCCGTGATTAGCCTGCATCTATTCTCAAACTGACAGACGTGTATATTGTAGTCTTTCGTTGCTCCACTGAATTACAAGGGAAATGCCTATTTTGCGAGGAAGCTCTCTGGAGTAGTTTGTCTTAAACTAATTATACTTTGTTTATTGTGATGAGTCCGTCACGAATCTAGGCCGGAACCAATGAAGCCCAATTGATAGTAGATGGGTCCAACCATCATCGGGGCCCAACCCGACGACGACATCTGAGGAGATTTGGGGCAAAGCTCATTGGGCACCCCCAACGCACGAACAATCTCCACCCTAGGAGATTCTTGCGCTCGAAAGCCTCCTTCATGGAGCCTACAAATATCTTCTCCCTTAGCAGAGAAGAGGATTCCGAATCCCATTTTTAAAAAACTCAATTGGTGACTTAAGATCTAAGATCGATCCTAGCGCCCAGCACTCATGCAAACAAGGAGAAATAACCAATTCTCTTTCCTCAAACCACTGCTACGATCTGGCGATGATAGTGAGCCACTCTTAGCAGTGCAAAAAGGGGAGCACAAGCTTCCTCCAAACACCACATGCACTCCCTGGACTCTAGCATCGTGCATTCCCCATCACATTTACTTTCTGTATATATTTTTTTATCTTCTGGGAGAGATTTCTGATTTGAGCGTTGGATATTTACGGTGGGAGAATATCTCGCCGTCCTCTGACCTTTTATTTGTCTTTTGTGGTGTACACGGCCTAGGTTGAGAGGCGTGGAGATCAGACCTGTTCGCAATCTACCCAAGTTGAGTAATCCGAAGGCTCCCTAATTTGCACGAAAACCCAAACCCAGGGATGCATCATTGGCGCCGTCTCAGAGAACAATGAAAAAGTCTAACCACTCGTTACAACATTCACTCTCCCACTCAGAAGATGGTCAACACTAGAGCGTAGGCTAGCGCGCCAGCGAGGGACGCTGCCACCTACGGTGACGACCCATTCGTGGGTAGTCGTGTCGATGAGCAGGCCGAGCCCGACATGTGTAAGCTGGCTGCTGATGTGGGTGACATGAAGTAGATGCTTTAGGTGTTCTACGTTTGGGTTGGCGCATAGTGGATGGGAGCCTCTCTTGGGACCCCAAGTGTTGACTTTCAGAAGGAGGGGACACGAGGCGAAGGCCCCAGCAGTGAGAATAGCCAAGCCTAATGATGCCGGGGCCCAAGTGACCTCAGACAGTAGGGCTCAGGCGATAGCTTGAAGTCTCTCAAGCAGGGATGCGTTGGAGGAAAGCCAGGAGTGGTGAAACCTCCGTAACTCCCACAACGACAGGAGGCCCATGACCAAAGGAGAGGACTTATACAATACACGACCGCCTTGCACGGATAGCCACCACGACCTGCATGAACCCTAAGAGAACTCCGAATTCTGAGACTTCATCAACGTGAAGAGGAGTAGGTCCATCCCTCGAATAGAGAAAAATGTGAAAAAGATATAGTAGCATGTGTTTAAGGGAGAGCCCGGGTAACAAGTGCTCTACCTGAGGAGGTCGCCTTTCGCCTTGGACATCAGAACACAAGCACTCCCCCTCAAGTTCAGGATGCCAACGCTGGATGCTTACGAAAAAAGTACGGATCTGATGGATCACTTGGATTACTTCCAGACGCTGCTGTCCTTCCACAGAGTAAGCGTGTCCATCATGTGACAGTATTTTCCCCTGACGCTCAAAGGGAAAACCTAGCTTTGATTTCATGGCCTCTAGCTAAACTCTATCCGCTCCTTCGATGAACTTGCCAATTGCTTCGTGTGCCAAATTGCCTCCAGCCAGAGGGAAAAGAAGCAACCCTGGCATCTTGTCCGTCTCCGCCAAAAGCCGGAGGAGAGCTTGAAGAGGCTCCTCAACCGCTTCACTGTAGAAGCTCTCCGAATCCCCAACTCTCCGACGAGATGAAGTTGAGCATCTTCATCGCTACACTGGCGGCTGGGGAGCTCTTCAAAAACTTGGTGCACTAGTATCCCTAGACCGTTTGGGAAGTTGAGGCCATCGCTCAAGGGCCTACATTGGAGTCGAGGAGGCCAATGAGGCGAAATGTCCTGAACGTGTGGACTGACTACCAAAAGGACGAACCACTGAGAAGAAGAGAAACGAAGATGGTAGCCACTCTTGGGAACCTCGCAAGCAACCCCGGTACGAGCCAAGTGTTCGAAGAGAGTTTAGGCCCTTAACCCTAATGCCCCTGAACGACATTTGCTTAAACATTTTAATGCAGATTTGGGATAAGAAGTTTTTAAAGTGACCTAAAGCGCTGAAGAACCCAGAGGCTGGAGACTAGATGAAGTATTGCCATTTTCACCGATCTTTAGGATATACCATGGAGGACTGTTGGATCTTGTAGAAAGAAATTAAAGACCTGATCCGCCAGGGGCACTTTACACAATTCCTGAGAAGCTCGGGATAGGCCCCCGAGGTCGTCGACGGTGAAGCTAGGGAACCACCAAGGAACGGTGTCGCCACCAGCGTCATCAATATGATCTCGAGCAGGCCGTCCAGGAGCAACGATCGGGATCGGCTTGAGGCTGCGTCCAGCAGCAAGAAAGCAAGGGTGGGGGTTAGAACTGATATCATTAGTTTTAGTGACAATGATACGACACATATAACCTCACATTATTTAGACTTTCTTATTGTATCAGCTCTTGTTTCAAAAAGTACGTTTGACTATCAGTTAAAATAAATTTTTATTGATAATAAAAATTCTCAAAATTTGCTGTATCTTGATATATTTTTTAAGTTTGGATTAAAAAAGAACCAAATGAAGGCAGCCGAAGGGCCTCTGTACGGCCTAAATAATGAATCAGTACCCGTATAAAAAGAGATTCAACTAGAGGTTACAATGGGGACTCACCTGCGTACAGCTACGTGAGCGCTTCCGTTCCTCGTTATTGACCTACAGTTGGTCTGCAATGTCATTTTGGGTTGACCATTCTTAACCACTTTCCGGGCTATGACGTCGATCCCTCACTTGAAAGTAAAGTTTCTGACTTTATATGGAATAGGGGACGCGTTAGGTGACCAGATAATAGGATGAACGTGCTACCTATCCCAGGTCGCTCCCACCACACCTAACAGACCAACAGAGAATCTAGATTTTCACGATGAAGCAACGTTGCAACAGGCCCAACCGACGAGAAGACGGAGCTGGTCTCGTTGGACCCCAATGAACCCGAGAAGTACGTGCACATCGGCAGTTCCCTTTCAACGCTGGTCCGCAACCAACTTGTAGACTTTCTCAGGTAGAACTCCGATATCTTCGCATGGATTCCTGCCGATATGTCCGGGATACCGATCGGAGTAATGGTCCACAATTTGGGCCTTAATCCCAGTCACAAACCCGTCAAGTAGAAGCGTAGGAACCACTCCGCCAAGAAACTGATAGTCATAAGGGAAGAGGTGAAGAAGTTACTCGATGCAGGATTCATAAGGAAAGTTTAGTACCTAAATTGGCTGTCGAACGTTGTCCTTGTGAAGAAAAGCAACGGAAGTGGCGAATGTGCGTTGATTTTATCGACGTGAACAAAGTCTGTCGGAAAGACAGCGTTATGCTTCCGAGGTTCGACTAACTGGTGGACTTCATGTCCGGAGACGAATTCTTGAACTTCGTGGATACCCATTCGGGTTACAACTAAATAAAAATCAACTTGGACGACGAGGGGTACACCTCATTCATGACTGATTAGGGGACCTACTATTATAAGATCATATTCTTCGGTCTAAAAAATGCCGACATGACCTACAACAGCTGGCAAGTAAGATGTTCGAAGTCCAGATCCGGAAGAGCATGGAGGTATACGTAGACGACATGTTCGTCAAAAATAAAGTCACCGACGACTATATCTGCAATTTGGTAGGAACCTTTGAAGTGCTTCGAGCCCACAGGATGAAGCTGAATTCAGTCAAGTATATGTTTGGCGTGACCTCTGAAAAGTTTCTAGGTTTTATAGTGTCCCAACGTGGCATCAAAACAAATTTAGAGAAAATTAGAGCTATCCTTGATATGAGCCTTCACGGACTGTGAAGGAAGTCAAGAAGTTGACGGGGAAACTCGTTGCCCTCTGACGATTTGTGGCCAAGTCCGCAGAGAATTTCTATTTCTATCAACCAAACACGCACTTAAAGTATTTGGATCGATGGATTGAGTTTGAATGCTTGGATCATTAATTTATATTTAAATTAATTAGTAAATTAGATTAAGTTAATTTTGAACCAAGTTAATTA
>JAODPA010065786.1:0-10993 GCA_025585075.1 Nepenthes mirabilis | reverse complement strand
AATATTAAAAATAAAAATTCTATGTATAAAAAAATAACATTTCAGACCATAATTTTAGTTTTCATGTGGACTTCAAGTTTGAATAAGTATTCATTTTAGTTTTCTTATTTAATAACTCACTTTTACAAACTTTTATCCAATTTTGTTCACAATTTCATCAGGTGAAAAGGTAGACTTTGATGGATAGACTTCGACGAAATCAGAAATGCCCACATCAACATTAGGTGAAAAGGTAGCGCACTGAAACCTGCAAGTGAGCATGGTGTTTTTCTTGCAGGAAATCAAACTTCTAAGGACAATACAATATAATGCAACCCATAAATTACAAATTAGAATTCAATTAAAATTTCCTCCAAAGCAATTTAGAATAGAGTTTCAGCTCAAGAGTATCTACAACAAAAGGGAGTAGGTTGTCCCATGAGGGACCCCTTGAAACATCCTAGAACTAGTACATCAAAGCAAGGATCACGCTGGCCATTGAGAAGACCGGAGTTTCAGCTCAAGAGCACGACTTGAGCCAATGCGTCCACTCTTACTGCCTCCACAAGGAAAGCCTGTGTAGCATCCCGGGTTGGTGATGCCAGCTTTGCCTACTCATCTAGAGCCCGCAAAACATCTTTGGCTGATTGGGCAAGTGATGCCAGCTCCACTTTCTTTAAGCTACACCAGATATCCCATCAGCAATAAGTACATCATCAAAAAAAAAAAAAATCCTACACCACAGACCGCAGCTATAGCTTTTTTTCAATAATAGCTGGTAAGGCAACAAAACACAATGAATTATTTAAACCAATCTAACAAAAAATATCTTCCATGATTACGTACAACATATTACACTATAAATATTGTCTGATCCAATTTAATTGTTATTCTGGTGAAAGATTAAGTAAGTCCATCATAAATCTCAGATCAAGTATCATTTTGTATAAGTTGCGCTTCTTTCACTCGCAGATAGTTCATGAATCTCAAACAATAATATATATAATTGCTTTGCCCTTTATTTACGTCTGTCAGTTGCTAAGTTCTTACTTAACATTTCACCAACATTGTTCATATGTACACTCAATACATCAGTTGCTAGGAGAAATACAATTAGATAGTATCTTCACATTTACACTAGCCTTTCGTTTCCTTCCATTAGACATCCCCTGTACAACTGGAGTTGTAACAGGTGGTATACTTTGACTAGGCGATTTATCACTGCCAAGTAAATCTTCATTTTCTATTTCTACAATATTATTCGTGCTGAATTGCTAATTTTCTATTTCATCATTCTGAAGTTCCGCAATGATGTCCTCCACGACTTGTGTAATGTACTGTTTTTTGAATACCATAAAATAATATGAAATTATGAAGAAATTACAATCGAGGAAATTGGGCTTGGACATTGCTAGTAAGATAACTCAACAAATGGGAAGTCATCGAAGTGCACACAAAGCTTAGGAGGTGTACTGCAATCTTGTTGCAGTAACGGATTGAGGACAACCAGTAATATCAAGGGCCAAGAATTGTGAAAATAAGGTTCGAGGACTTGTACGAAATATGGCCGGATAAGAATAGTTGACCGACATAATTACTAGTGGGCCCGTAGAATTAATTGTTGATCGGAATTAGCAAATGTCGAACTGATAAAATCATTGACCAAATTGGTATATAATTAACCGGCTTAGATAACATTTTGGTAGGACAAAAATTATTGACCATGGGAGTTGACCGAATAGTTGAGCGGCAGGAAAGGAGGAAGAATTTGGTCAATATGCATTGATCGGCTATCACGTAAATAATCGGCTGAAAGAGAGACTGAGTAATGTGAAAGGGGAAAGTGACAGGTTAAGGATAAGTGTCAAAAAATATCCGGTCAAGACTTTGATCGGTTAATTGTGCCATTTTGTTCGATATGGCAAAATGACCAATTTTGCATAAAATGGCTGGTATGCGTTTTTAAGAAGAATGATCGGCATACATTGTAAGAAAAATGACCGGTTTGAATGAATGCTAAAATGACCGGTAAGAATTAAGGAAAATTGATTGGTAGCCAGTACCAAGGTAAAATTACCGGTATAGATTGGAATGAAAGAAATGACCAGTTTGCACAAATTTTGCCGGTATGACAAAATTGCTAGTTGCATGAATCTTATCGGTAAGGAACAAGTGGTTGGTATTCTGAAAATGCCAGTATAGTGTATTTTGTTGGCTTGATGATGAAATTGCCGGTATGCACAGTGTAGCCAAACTTACCAGTATAAGGCAATTTGCCGGTATGGAGCAAACTACCGGTATAGAGTGATTTGCCCGATATGAAGCAAAACGCCGAGATAGAGCATTTGAGCAGGATGGTGCATTAGGCTAGAATGATTCATCTTGTCGGTTTAGGAGCAAATTTTCAGAATGGTTACAAATGCCCGGAATTGGTATTTTGGGAAGAATGAGTCTATTACATGGTTTAGTGCAAAAATCCAAGAATGGCCAAAATATCGGAATGGGTATTGAGTGGCTTGGTGCAAAATGTCGGAACGGGTACATTTTGTGGGTTTAAGTATTTTGCCAGAATAAAGCAAAATACCGAAATGGTACTGTAGGCGAAAAAATGTATTTTGGGCGGAATCGTGAGACAAACAAATTACCAGTATGGGTAAAATGCAGGAAAATGTCAAAATAAAGCAAATTTTCGGTATGGGTAAGATGTGGGATGAATAAAGTAAAATACTTGGATGAGAAAGAAATGTCAGAAACCCTACTCCACGAACACGGGTAAAAATTGATCAAAAATTCTAGAGCCTTTCAAATCTGAGAAAGCTCTCGAGAGTTCTAGAATTTTCTAGAAGGGAGAGAACTACACCTATAAATAGGATTAGGAGGAAGGAAGCAGGAGTGCAATAGCAGAGTAGGGAAGCAGAGGAGATAAAGAGAGAAAGGGGTCCAGAAACGTCAGTGTAAGGGAAATTAGCAAGGTAAGTGTATTCATATCCCATTTTGATTTTTATTCATTCTTCATTGAATATTATTATTTCGATATTTCTTTAAATTATAATAGAAAAATATATATTCATAAATATTGTTTAAAATATTTATGATTTACTGTTTAAACCCAATATCCCTGCCCAGCTCAAGTATCCCCTTTTTCCATCGAATTTATGCATGAGTAGTCCTCAAATGTGAATTATCTAAGATCTAATCATGTGTATACATCAGTAGTGCGTCTGATTACCCAAGAATTGATCCGTTTGATATATCCGAATATTCTAAATTGGCACTGTTACTGTTTATCCGAAATTAATTGGAGCTTTTCTATGATCCAACCTTGTTAAATTAATAATTAATCATATGCAATTATGTATGTTTAATATTTCAAAAATTACGTTATGTAAATCTTTGTAAAGGAATTATCGCCTAGAGGTTCTAAGATTACGTTCAGCCAATGTGGTAAGAGTTCCTAATTGTTCTAAGGCATTATATTTGAATCATGAAGACGTGCGCCCATAAGAAATGATTATTCACATATGTGTATAAGAATTAAGCATGATATATAATATGCAAGAATACGGAAGGAATGCCACAATTCAATATGTGAATGATTCATTCTCCCCGTGTGAGAATTATGTGAAAAAAGTATGGTGGACTTTCTTTCAAAAATAATAAGAAATTATGAAATTATGACCACGGATTTATGTTCATTGGGTAGTATTCTCTGGCTTGCCATTTATATCACGGTGGAAACCTGAGGAATACTTTGGCCGCATATTTCGGCCGCTTATGGGAGCGGGTGATATCCGTGCCATACCTTAAGATGCTACTGTGGAAGAACAATAATTGCCTCTGGACCGCGGGAGGTTCGGGTAGCGTTTTATTGGCCCTGTATGACCACGTGATAGGCATACCGTTATGCCACATGGTGTTTGGCCTTTTATAAGCAACTTTATTGGATGTTGAGTACATCGTTTTGCCTTAGATTATGAGGGGTGTCATGATCCTTTTCTATTCTCCCACATCGTTAGCTAGTACAATCTATTGGCTCTGGTCTGCAAAGACGAATTAATCATGCATAAAATATATTTTTCATCAAATAAGTAAATTATATTCCAATAGACATGTGATTATGTTCTACATCTCTTTCATAATTATATATATTTATCTTTTGCTTAACATTATTTATATTTATTATTTTTGAATATGATGCACTTGTTGAACTATTAACTCACCATTACTTCTCCCTTCCTTCCAAATGAGTATGTACATATGCCATTGAGTTTCGAATAGGCCATAGACACAGGATAGACAGCTCATGTGGATCAAGAAGCCTTTCAATCTTAACGGTATAATTTGGTATGGACAAAGAATTTATAGAAGTTATAGTGATGCTTATAGATATCTATGTAATGATGAAATTGGATATGTATTTAGTTTTCGTTGTGTATAATGGACATTATACTTCCGCATGTTTTCTTTTGTAGTAATATTGGGTTTTCCTATTTAGCATTTCTTCTAAACCAATGTCGTACCAAAATTATGACGTCGGGACCACCTGTGGTATTGTGGTGGTTTTGGCGATGCTTTATATTTGTGGTTGTTGAATAGGATTTGTACAAGATTAGTATTTAACGGACATTCATTTTAGAAATAAAATTCTACCAGTTATTCGATAAAAGAATATGATCTGTCACAACTTATGCATCTGCCCCTATTGTACAATCTTTGCCAGAAATCATTGACAAGTTTTTAAAATATGGAAATGATTTCCTTTGCCAAATAATAACTTCCTTGTGGCTCTGTGTTAAAAAAAATATATATGTTAAACTATATTTCAGCTAAAATTTACATACCACATATTATATATAAATGTAAAGCTTATCAATATGTATGCATTTCATATGTGCTATTTTGCAATAGTAATTTTTCATGCATCATCCCACCTAAATTTGGAAGTATTCGTATCCCTTATCATATCACATACAATGCTCTAATCCATTTTCAACATTTTTATTTTGGATGTAATGTGTGGAATTACCTTTAAACCCAAATTTGACAATTTTTGTTATAAAATCTTCTCTAACTCATGTGAATAATCCGATTTGAATCCATTGTCAGTATTGTGTATACCTATATTATACAACTCAACCATATTATTAACAAGAGTATCATCTTTATGAAACTCTTATCTTCTTTAGATATCCTTATGAGATTATGACTTAATTATATTTTTTTGTTATAATGATAAATAAGTGAACCCAAGAATATTGACAATTAGATTGCATTCTAGGATAAAATAAACTACTATTGCAGAATAAGGAATCTTCATCTGTAAATAATATGTTACACTAAATATTGTCAACTAGAAGAAGAAAACAAAGAAGCCTTTTATTTAGCGTATATCGTAGAATTCTAAAATCTGCCACAGATCCTTCCCAACCTGAAAGCACATATATAAATTGCATATTGTGAGTACATACTCCTAACACGTTTATAATTATCTCCCTTACGAGTTTGATATCTAGGTTGATTTGCAGTAGGGACATTTATTTTTATGTTATGCTCTATCCAAAGTGCCTATATATTTCTATAAATATCCATCGAACTAGAATGAGTTATCTAGTATATTTACCACGTAGATAAAATAATAAATATATAAAATAATTATCATACGGGAAACTACTTCCATTGCTCATCTCTACAATTATTAAAAATGAGTTCTGACTGTCTAAATAAGTGTGCTTGCATATGTATTATTACAGTTAGCATATTATTAAATATTCTACTCACCATCTCACCTGACCTCTTAAAATTATGTGCAATCACCCTATTTTTTATATGATACGTAAGAATATGTAAGAATATTGCCACTTGCTTATCAACTAGCATTTGTTTTGATGGACAAAATTCCCCAATATTTTTTAATATCTCACACAATTTGCAAAATATGGGCCTACTAATTCTCAATATGTTAATACAAGTGATATTATTACCGTTTATAATTTTATTGATGTATTCTCTTCTTTTTTTTTTACTAAATCAAGTTTAAAAAATCTTATAATTGTAAGTTTAGATTGTTCAATAACTGAGATTGCACTTAAGACACATAAAAACCATCAAACAGTACAGCAAATTTTAATCCATTGTATTAGCACAACTGCTATCTTCTTTTTCTTCTCTTTTGAAAAGTTGAAATATAATTGATTAATCAATTGCAATAACAATTCACAACATATACAAATATAAGAAATAGAAGTTATCTACATGAGAATGTAAAAGATTAACATAATTAATCTTTATGGTAAGTAGAACCAAATCTAATATAAAAGATAAAACTGTAAAATCTATCTGATTTGCCTAAATTCTTATATTACCTACTAGATAGATATAGGAGTGTAACTTTTCTTCTGGTGAAAATCTGTCGTCATCCTCATGCACTTTACAGGTAGCATATCATCAAGGAGCAGAGACATCGAACACTACAACACCCGCTAGGAGCAGGAGACTGTCTCAGATTTAAGGTCAAAGACATATGATCTATGGGTCCACAATAGTTCAAACTTTAGAGGAAAATAAAGACATTATTAACTTCATTTTGTCAGATTAATTTTGTTTTTGATACCAAAAAACAAATGAGATTCATAGGATATTATAGTTTGAAGTGTCGCACAAAGTGCCCAATCTCTATCTGACAAGTGAAATATAATGTTCGACATTGATGTGTCCTGCTTTTGAAAATAAAGGAATTCGAGCCAACACATTTTGTAATCACTATAATATTGGATTTGCCCTTTGTGGTTGAAGACTTGGAGCTCGTTCCACCAAATGAGTATTATTAATCAAACTAATAAATTGTTTATTCAGTCCACTTGACTTACAAAGTTTTCTCAATTAATTAGCCGAATATGCCTATGATTTCTAGGAGACAGCACCAATTTTGTTGCACAAAATTGATTCCAAAACTACATTTCAATCACCAGAAACAGCTTTTCCCAAAAAGGCCTATTGACTGCACTGCACAATATTTAGAACCAAAAATGGCAAGTTACATTGACAATTTCATAGATCGACAACAAATCAAAATTAAGGTTTCACACATCTCAACTGTAAATATATAGAATAATTGCTCATAAATTTAATAAATTAAACGGCGAAATCGAACTAGGATTTTGCAGAAATAAAATAGAATTAGGGATTCACAGAAGATTTTGAATATTTTTATGTGACGAACTGCATTTCCTAATCGAAATCCGATAGAATTCCGACTGTAAAACGACCGTCAAATTAATACAACTTGTACAAAAATCCTGTACAGTATAATACAAATAACTACAACATCACAACACAAGATTCAAATGCCACAACAAACACGTGGCACTGACGTCATAATTTTCGATTATAATGTCAGCTCAAATAAGATACCACTAGGTACCCAAATATCAAACCATAATAATCTGCGAAGTACATACATCTATTAAATATAGCAATAATTAGACTATACATGCATCATCATCATCACAGACATTAATATAAAAATCCATCACAAAATAATATAAAATACTCTATAAGGTACAAAAATTACAACCACTAAGTCCTCAAAAGTATTTCCAAGTCTTCCAGTCTAACTGATTCAAATCCTCTATTCTGCCTCATTAGACCTAAACTCGTATTCATCTGGAGAAAGAAAAATAGTAAGAGTGAGTCAAATACTCAATAAGTTAATATAATTAAATGTAATAAATAATATATGCAAAATAAAGTAGATGAAAGATATAAAAGCAAAATGAAGATGCATAAATATGAAACATGAACAAATAAATTTTCAAATATCATTTATCTTTCCCATTTTACTTATTCTTCATTTAGGCTCTAAAATATACAGAAATTTATCATCTTTGCGAACTAAGACTAGTAGGCCAAACCAACTAACGGTGCAGTCAAATAAGAAAAGAAATGTATTTGTTTCTACATATTCTAAATCACAGACCTACGCAATTCAATACCACATAGTGAGCGGTATACCTTTAACCCAATATATGGGGCCATAACATATATGCCGCCATATCCCCATGGCTTAGAGGCAGTCTTCGTACTTTCATAGTAATATCTTAAGGTATGTCAGGGATTATTACCCTCTGAAATACAAATTCTTTGTCAAATTCCATAATTAGTTATTCTTAGGGAATTCCCTACCGATTTGTAAAATATTCTTCTTACTCCGAGAAAACGGTTTATCAAACATAATATATTATGGAATTTCTTTCACATACTTCTCATGATTTGCATGATTCTTTTGAGTTTAAATCTTCACATGACATTAGTTATATGCATGAATAATATAAAATATGAAAAAAATAAAAATTCTTACCATCATGAGCCAAACATAACTTTAGAACTTTCGGACGATAAATCTCATCATAAACATATACAACATAATTTCTGAAATATATAAAATTAACATATATAAAATCTATGTGCATAATACCAAATATACGGAGTACCCGCGTCCCTAAATTTAATACGAATTTCTAAAGCCAAATCATAAATAAATTATAATTAATTGGTATAAAACTAAAGGGGGCGCAGGTTAGGATTTTCGATGAGTATAATACCATATAAAACTATCAAATTGGACATACAATCGATATATATTCATATCCAAGATATGGGTAACAATTTTCTAAAACCAATTTATGTAAAAATCTCAAAATAAATGGTAAAATCATTTGGGGCATGGAGTTAGGGTTCCACGTTTGAAAACTGGTCAAAACTAAGAAATCGGATATGAAAGCAACATATGTGCATGCTCAAGTCATGGGTTCCATAAAATATAAACTCAATCAGGTATTGGGACGAGAACACCTGAAAAAAATGGAACAAAAGGTGTAAAGAATGAAAGAAAATGGTATGGGTACACCTACTTTGACCCGATCTATCACTTCTTCAACTAACTCCAAGTCAGATTCAAACCAGAGAGCCTCGATTGCTCTTCTCTCTCTCTTCTCCCCCTCTCTCTCCCCTTCACATTGGAAAGTCAAAAATGCCGCACACAAAACCTTCACAGGTTTTTATCACGCAGGCTGGCGTTCGAGTCCAACCCAACGCCTGGTAGGCGCGGGCCTACTAGACCCTGCACCTGCCGCAGAGCCGCCTCGGGTGCCCTGTAAGCTTCCTTAGCCACCTCAACATACGTTTCCGAAATTTAATTTTTTAACGTGTATTAAGCCTAATTTGATTATATTACCTTAATTAGTCGTAATTACAATAGACGAAATCTAGTACCTTACAACTCTTTCCTACTTATAGAAATTTCATTATCAAAATTTATGAAATCTCAAAATTTAACAATTGGGGAGAATGCTTTTAGATTCCTACTTCACAATGCTATGTCATGTCCTTGAAGAAAAGATTCTTCCTAAAAAGCCTCAACCAAGTGAATCATCCTAATTTCCAATATCTAATATTTTCTATCTAAATCTAAGTTGAAACTTTATTATAGGATAAATTCCTAATCTCCCACAAAAGGCTTAATTCACTCACATACTTATTTCCTCAACCATCGATGAAAGGAAGATTTTATGATAATCCACCAAATTTAAAGGCAACTCAAATTTATTGATTATTCCTCCGACTTAATTCAAGACCTCAAATGAACTAATGAATTTTCATTTCCGTTCACCCTAGGCTTCGAAAAGATCATTCATTTCAAACTTTAAATTGAACCTTAAAATATATGTCCATCTGCTCCATTGCGCAACTCTGATTAACCATTTATCAGCACACTAAAAATCTTCTTACAACTCAAATTTATTGATCCATACTGGATACCTAGATTACATAAGAAAATCTTAGAGGTATCGATATATCTAAGGCAGAACCCACAGCCCTCAAACTATAACCAATTAAGAAATACAATTGAAATGATCACCCAAAAAAGTTGGCATAACCTCAAATCACCACCTAAGCCTACAAACTTATTATCTCATTGGCATACTAATGAGCCAACCTATTGATCTGCACACATCATCCAAATTTGCAATAATTGGACCGTCCTCAATAATTAATCCACAATTATCCAAATAATTCTTGCCGTTCTAACAACCTCGAAACAAAACCACAAAGACATCTCATCCCATAATTTCATAACTTCAATATTTTAAATATGATTCTGTCTCCTAAATCAAGAGCACAACATCCCATTAGCTCAGATATTAGAATCTGCTCGCGGTTCACCTTTCACATTTCCTATAAAATATCAAAAACATCTTAAATCTAAAGACTCCCAACATCATATTATCGGTACTAATGCTCGCCTTCCTTAAAAGCCACCGAGATTGATCTTCATAATCCTAAAGCAAATTTACCCGCTTTCTCTATTGTATGATCATCATTTCCTTATGACAACTACTCAGACTCCTAAAATCATTAGGTAATAACTATCTCCAAATGCAACACCTATAAGTTTTCAACGTAGAGACCTCAATTACTAACTCCAAAGCACGAGTAGAGTAACCCTGATCATGGAGTAACCCTGATCATGGATTTCTCCCCCACTTAATCCAAGGGTAACCACCTATATACGATACATGAAAAATATAATCTGAAATCTTCCTCAAAAGTATTACATTTTACTATAATTTACTTGATCCATCCGAGATCAACTCAAACAACGTGGTCAACAATTATCCTCCATTCCTCAAAAGCTATTCCTACATATTTCACTTTAACGAATACCGATTGTGACTGACCATATTTTTCTGTTACAAATTCGGTAAAGTTTCGTCTGCAATATGGATATCCACCATTATAAAAACCTATACAATCTTTTATACAAAACAAAATACATCCAAATAATCCCAACATCTGACGTTATACAACAATAACACACAAAATCACACAGGATCAAATAATTCCTCACAGGATCCAATTGTCACATATTATTTGTAACCTCAACGCTGTGTATCTAAACACAACATTGGCCAAAGAGAGATCCCACTAGGTACCTATTACAAACCACGAAAACCTA
>JAODPA010065776.1:0-10994 GCA_025585075.1 Nepenthes mirabilis | reverse complement strand
AATATTGAATATTAAATTTAATATTGTTGCATCCCGAGTACCCGATTGTTGTACGGATTATGGTGCCTTTCAATTTTTCGTTGCGGATCGATTTGGATCGGATCCGGTCTCCGTCGCTGATAACCAAGATCGTGCACAATACGAACCACAAATAAGAGGTCAGAGGACAACGGGGGGCTATCCCCCGTTGACACTTTGACACTCAAGTCAGATATCTTCCGCAATAAACGGAGGAATGTACGTTTAAAGATAAACATGATGAGAATGCAAAGATACAGCGATGAGGGAAGTGTGAGAGGGATGTATTTGGAGGCTTAAGCTCCATGAATGCGCCTGGCAGAGGGGCGACTTACCTGTACCCCCGCGGAGGACGGCTTAGAGGTGTGCTCACAGAGAACGGCTTGGAGGTGCACCTAGTAGAACAGCGGCTTATAGGTGCGCTCGACAGAGGGACGGCTTATAGGAGAAGGACTAAATTGTACTGGTGAATAAACGTTCTAATTACCTGAGTAGATGATTAACTCTTGGACAGCAAGCACCTAACTCCGGAATGAAGGGATCGTGACTCTAAGAAGAAGGGTTAAGGGCCTCCTGGCTGCGAAGGGTTGAGGGCCTTCGGAATGCGGATGTTGATGGCCTTCGGACGGGAAGAGGACTGAGGGCCTCATGGTGGTGGAGGGTTGATGGCCCCCGTGCCTCCTGAAAGGAGCAGAGCTCCGCGCCTTCTGGATGGAGGACTGAGGGCCTCCGTGCCTCCTAGAAGAGAAAAGTTGAGGACCTCTTAGCGGTAGAGGGCTGGCGGCCTCCAGACCAGCAGAGGGCTGAAGGACTCATGGCAGGTGAAGGGCTGAGGGCCTCTGGGACTGGAGGAGGGTTGAGGGCCTCCGGACGGAAGGAGGGTTGATGGCCTCTGGATTGGAGGAGAGCTGAGGGTCTCCTGATGGCGGAGGGCCGATAGCCTCCGTGCCTCCTGGAAGGATGAGAGCTCTGCGCCTTCTGGATGGAGGACTGGAGGCCTTTGTGCCTCCTAGAAGAAGAGGGTTGAGGGCCTCCTAGTGGCGGAGGGCTAGCGGCCTCCAAACAAGCAGAGGACTGAAGGCCTTCTGGTAGGCGGAGGGCTGAGAGCCTCTGGGACTGGATGAGGGTTTAGGGCCTTCGGACAGAAGGAGTGCTGAGAGCCCATTGGCAGCAGAACTCTGACGACCTCCAAACGACAGGACTAAAAGCCTCAAGAATTGAAGGCGGCCGAGGGGCCTCCTGGATGAGTGGAGAGTCGAGAGTCTCCTGGCCGCCAGTTTGCTCTCATTGGAGATCGGCTACAACGACTATGCCATTCTCCGAGCCATATAGAGCCTTATGGAGTTTCTTCGAATTTCTCCAACTTGTCTTTCAATGCAGGAGGGTGTTTGCTTTTATAGTAGGATTTACAGATGTATCGTTTCTCAAAAAGTAATGTGGGACTTTTAATTTAAAAGGAATATGTTGGATTGTGGGCTTACTGTGAGGGGCATGGCCCATTTGCACATGGTTATTGGACCCATCACTAACCCCCCATACCGGTGGACTGAATTTTCGGCCTTCGGCATGTTCATGATGAGATGAGACTAGTCATATTGTCCCATTGACCTAGATTCATTAACCAAAAAGTTTGAATCTAGAGAGTGGAGGGAACCAGATTGATGGTTGACCAGCTTGGTGGACCGAATTATTTGATCCGGAGAACGGAACAGAGCCGAAAATATGGTTGTTCGATTTTGTTGACCAGCAAAGTGCTCAAATCTGGAGAGCAATTTAGAGTTGAAAAGCTTCGTTGGCTAGCGAAGTGCTCGAATTTGGAGAGTAGTTCGGAGTCGAAAAGCATTGTTGACCGGTGAAGTGCTCGAATTCAGAGAGCAGTTCGGAATTAAAAATCTTTGTTCGCTAGATTCGTTGACTGGCAAAGTGCTTGAGTACGGAGAGCAGTTCAGAGCATAAAATCTTTGTTGACCGGCAAAACGCTCGAATCCGGAGAGCAATTCAGAGCTGAAAATTTTTGTTGACTAAATCCGTTGACCGGTGAAGCGCTCGAATCCGGAGAACAGTTTGAAGCCAGAAATCTTTGTTGATCGGAAAAGTTGACCGGCGTAGTGCTCAAATCCGGAGAGCAGTTCTGGGCTGAAAATCTTTGTTGACCGGATCCATTGCGAGCCTTTCGAGTCTCAGGCAAGGCCTAGGAGCGCACAGAGGGAAGATCTCAGGCCCAAGATCAGATCTCCTCACTGTAAGGGTGCACTTTGAGAGGTCGGGAGGTGACTCGACTTAAGATGGCTGATCGTTTGAGCTGTAGCAATAGGATGCACCTTGTGCTCCTTGGAAGGGCTCTTGTCGTTGGCGAGTTAGCCAATGGGACTAGAAGTGAGGAGCCCCTAGGAAGTTCAGTTGATGAAATTGGGGATCCTTTGACTCTCGGATCGAGCAAATGGGTTGATATCGTAACCACGGCCATGCTTGGGATCCCGATCTCTGTGACTCCCTCTTCGAGGATGCCGCTTTGCTTTCTAGTGGAGTGTCAGGGCTGCTGGCGATGATTTGTGCTAGATTCTGATCATTCCTGTGAAAGGAAGTTGTGGCCCTGAGAAGACGGAGTTGTCATCTAAGCCTTCTGGCCTTGGACGAACACGTCTGGTTGGTTGTGCTCGCCCCTACTAAGAGGAGGTCATGGCGCTGAGAAGATGAGGTTGTCGGCTAAGCGTGGAAGCTATCGTTACTGGGTTTTTGCTAGCCTAACCCATCACCCGCATGTGCCGTCAATGCTCGGTCCTTCTTGAGGACGTTGTAGCTTTCATGCATCTGGTCCTAGTCTGCCGATCGTCGTTGACTGATGGTGCTCTCTCCTTCAGGAGGAGGTCACCATACGTATGCTGAAAAGCCCCATAAGATTTTGAGTTTGACCACACATGGTCCGCTCAGTGACGCGATTGAGGTTTAATTCGATCACTTACGGGCTACCCGGATGACCATGGTTTAATTCGACCACTTATGGGCCGCTTGGATGACCAAGATTTAATTCAACCGCTTACGGGCCGTTTGGATGACCAGGGTTTAGTTACGACCGATCATGAGCTGCCTGGATGACCAGGGTTTAGTAATGACCGCTCATGGGCCGCCTGAATGACCACGGTTTAGTTACAAACAGGTAAAAATTTGCCCGACTTAGTGGCAGTCTAGGTTGCATGATTTTATACCGTATTATGTAATCACTCGTATGAGCAGATAATATTTCTATCCTATTAACAGAAATATGATTCAAGCAAGCAGTATGGAATATGCAAGACTTACCAGGATTCGGCGTGGAATCGTTGTCGACGTGTGAGTGGTGCTTTTGTAATCGGCTCACTGTATCAAGTGTACGGCTAGCGTGTACCACTTCGGAGGGTCGTCAGGGCACTTTGGCAGGCGCCTCTGCCTATGTCCCCTATGCTCTGTAGGATTTGGTCCTGTGCAATGAATTGCTTGGGTAGAGTGCTGTTGGCGCATTAGGTAGCCTGTTGGCCATCGGTTCGGGTCCTGTTGTCAACTAATATTGCCTTAGGTGACCCAGACCAATGCAGCGCTTGGTTGGATGATATTTTCTGCGATACAATGGGTGGTAGGCCGAGCACGGCGTGCCCCCATTGCAAGTGTTGCCATAACTTTTACAGGGTCCGCTGCCATGCAACGGGTTGCAGTGGGATCTGCTAGGTAATTGGAGAGATGTCGCGTGGGGAATATTAAACCGGAGAAGATCTGGTGGCGAGAGCTCCAACTGGTCAGGGAAGATCCGGCAGCGAAGAGCTACGGAAGGCCAGAGAAGATCTGACGATGAGTGCCAGCAGACCAGAGAGATCTAGCGATGAGTGCTGGTAGGCCGGAGAGATCTGGCGGCAAGGAGCTCCGACAGGCTAAAGAAGATCTGGCTGCGAGAGCTCTGGCAGGCCATAGAAGATTTGGCGATGAGCACCGGCAGACCAAAGAAATCTGGCGGCGAGGAGCTTCAACAGGCTAGAAAAGATCAGGCGGCAAGAACTCCGGCAGGCTAGAGAAAATAGCTTGCGCTCGGGGTGCTGATCTTCTCTGCCTGTCCTGGAGTTAAGGAATGGAGCCCCTAGGCATGCCTACCCAGTGAGGGATCGTCACCAGGAGAGGCTATGCTTTGAGCCATAGCGCTGGCTGAAACTTGAGTGTTGAGAGGAGACGTTAGACTTTTTGTCGCGTTTTCCACAGACGGCGACAATATTGTGTCCCGGGTCCCCGATTGTACGGATTAGGGTGCCTTCCAATCTTTCGTTGCGGGTCGATCTAGATCGGGTCCAATCTCCGTCACTGATAACTAAGAACCTGCACAACACGAACCACAAATAAGATGTCAAAGGACAAGGGGGCTATCCCCTGTTGACACTCCGATACTCAAGTCAGATATCTTCCACAATAAACAGAGGAATGCACGTTTAAAGGTAAACGTGATGATAATGCAAAGATACAGCGATGAGGGGAGTATGAAAGGGATGTATTTGGAGGCTTGAGCTCCATGAATGCGCCTGGCAGAGAGGCGACTTACCTATACGTCTAGGGAGGGCGGCTTATAGGTGTGCCAACGGAGGGTGGCTTATACGCCCACGGTGGGCGATTTGGAGGTGGGTCCAGCAGAGGGGCGGCTTATAGGAGAAGGACTAAATTGTACTGATGTGTAAACATTCTAATTACCTGAGTAGAGGATCAGCTATTGGACAGCAAGCTTCTAACTCCGGAATTAAAGGATCTTGATTCCAAGACGAAGGGCTGAGGGCCTCCTGACTGCGAAGGGCTGAGGGCCTCCGGACGGGAGGAGGGATGAGGGCCTCCTGGTGGCGGAGGGCCGATGGCCTCCATGCCTCCTGAAAAGAGGAGAGCTTCGCGCCTCGTGGATGGAGGACTGAAAGCCTTCGTGTCTCCTAGAAGAGGAGGGTTGAAGGCCTCCTAGCGGCGGAGGGCTGGCGGCCTCTAGACGAGCAGAGTGCTGAAGGCCTCCTTGCAGGTGGAGGGCTGAGGGCCTCCATGCCTCCTGGAAGGAGAGCTCCGCGCCTTCTGGATGGAGGACTGAGGGCCTCCGTGCCTCCTAGAAGAAGAGGGTTAAGGGCCTCCTAGCGGTAGAGGGCTGGTAGCCTCCAAATGAGCAGAGAACTGAAGGCCTCCTGACAGGCAGAGGGCTGAGGGTCTCTGAGACTGGAGGAAGGTTAATGGCCTCCGTGCCTCTTGGAAGGAGGAGAGCTCCGCGTCTCCTGAATGGAGGACTGAGGGCCTCCGTGTCTCCTAGAAGAAGAGGGTTGAGAGCCTCCTAGCGGCGGAGGACTGGCGGCCTTCAGACAAGCAGAGGGCTGAAGGCCACTAGGACTGGAGAAGGGCTAAAGGCCTCCAGACGGAAGGAGAGCTGAGAACCCCCTAGCGGCAGAAGTCTGACGACCTCCAAACAAGAGGACTAAAATCCTCAAGAACTGGAGGTGGCAGAGGGGCCCCGGATGGGCGGAGAGTCGAGGGATCTCATGGATGAGAGGAGAGTCAAGGGTCTCCTAGTTGTCCGTTTGCTCTCATTGGAGATCGACTAGCAACGGCTATGTCATTCTCCGAGCCATATGGAGCCTTATGGAGCTTATTCAAGTTTCTTCAACTTGTCTTTCAATGCATGAGGGTGCTTGCTTTTATAGTGAGATTTACAAACGTATTGTTTCTAAAAAAACAATGTGGGATTTTTAATTTAAAAGGAATATATTGGATTGTGAACTTGTTGCGGGGCCTGACCCATTAACACATGGTTATTGGACCCATTAAATATAAAAATTTTAAAAATTATTTTATATATAAATTTGTTTGTTAGATTTTTAAAATGACAGAACCGAATGATAATTATCCGTAAAAGACAGTGGCAGTTGCAGAAGTCGAACCATGCTTTCGTCATTCCCGCTGTTCAGTTTTTGAGAGCACGTAGCGGCGTTTGCATGTTGCTCCTGTCCGTCCAGATTCAAATTCCGCCGTCCACGGCAATGTCGTCCAAACTTGCATTATCCAAGCCACCATTCTTAACCTTCCCCTGCAATGGCACTACATGTCCCCATAAACTTCGCTGCATTTCCGGGAGAAGGTGAGTTTGTAATCTCTATTTCCATTTCGTGCTCCATTCCTTTTCTTCTCCCCGACATACGGTAGCGCTGCAAACCCTTTTTTTTCACTGCTGCCACTATAATTTCTCGATAGGCCTGCGATTTGGATAACTCTCTTCTATGATGATACGTTTTTTATCTATTTCGTCTCAAGTAATCGTCGACACTGTTTGAATTAAATAGGAGAATGCAATCAAGCTCTTCCGAGTCTCAGGCGACCAGTGAGGAGGATGAAGTACAATCAATCTCGATTCAGAACCTCGTTCGGCAGGGCGGAAAATTAAAGCCACTGGATCTCCAGTTTACCCGGCTTCAGCCTTCTGATCATGAGTTAAATCAACGAAAAAGAGAGTTCGGAGATTTTATGGCACGAGAGGCCCTGCTAGAGGAAGAATACTGGGCAGGTAATTTTACAGCTATGAAAACTAAAATTACAAGCCCTAATATTTGCGAGGAATATGAATTTTGTTTGTCCATGTGACCCGATCCAACGGTAAGGATGCTCCAGATCGACGACGTGGTCGTAAGTTTAAACTATGAAAACTACATCTCTTCGTCTCACGCGAGAAGCCTTGTACACCGAGCCATATATCAGAATATAAAAAGTTTCTTTGTCCTCTCTGAGTCTAATATGTGGTGGTTGATGCATACTGGAATTTTGTGGTAGACAGCAGCTTGGCTTCGAGCAGAAAGCCACTGGGAAGACCGAAAAAATGAGAGGTTAGTACCTAAGTGTATATATGATTGATTGTCCTTTCAAATCACCAAGAAGACAATGACATTTGAGAATGATGGAAATGCAATATCTATCTGGTTGGTAGAATTTATATTGACCAGAAAATAAAAGAAAAAAAGGGAGGCAGAAGGGACCAGTTTTAAGCACGGTGCAGAGAATTGGGGATGAACAATTTAACCACAAACATCCCCTACACGCTGCTCACCCTCCTGCAAAATTGATCATTTGGACTGAAATTGCTACTATGATCACCTCTTGGATAAGCCTCTACAACAGTTAGGTGCTCACATGGATATGTCTTTTTATCTTTTTTTTTTTTCTCTTGAAATTGATGCACAAAACAGCTAAATCAAGACAGCACAAGCTGGATAAGGCATCTTCCTAGAAAAATGCTTTGCGAACAAGTAAAAAGGACACCTATTGAAATTGTATTCACGCAGAGTTTAGAGGTGGAAAATTGGCAATAAGATTGTGTATGTTGATGTTGTGTTCTTATTAGGTAGATTTAAAGTATCTTGAATCTTCACAAGAAGTTTAATGGTTAGTTTACTAGAAAAAATGGGCAAAACTCATGTCATTTTTAGGCTGGAAGGGTGTCATGATAGAGAAATATTTGAATTTTTTTTATTGATTTCATGTCGTCTTGTTTTACCATAAACAAAGGGACGAAAACATTTCTTTGTCCCCACTCCCCAAACCCTTTAAATTTTAAAGCAACATATCTTTTTCAAAAACATTGACAGCCCATTTGAGAGTCCACCAAAAACGCCTATGAACAGATTGAGCAACGAATCCTTGGTGCAAAAGAAGAGCCAATTCTAAGGTCAACCAGCAGGTCTAGTGATGGAAGTTGTTCCATTTGTTAGAGCAAAATAAAATATTCATTGCAACTTCGATGGCTGAGGAGATTAATTATGATTAGGCCACTCGTGAAATTCAAACTCCAAGTGTTGTTTCTCTCTAATTTTCTCACAGATCAATCCTTCACTTGGAAAGAACAAACCAGACGATCCTTTGCCATGAAAGAGAAAATGATGGAATCAACAAATAATCGCTGATCTTCTGAATCTCTGATTGAGTTCTATCAAGGACACTGCTATTTCTATAGCAAGATTTTTTATTCTTGGAACAATATATTTGCATTCATATATGTTCATGCCTCTAATCGGTGCTCTGGAGATAGTAACTCGTGCGCTGGAAATAGCATTTACCTCAATTAATTGCCTCATACATAAAGTTGGTATGACAAATACTTAGCTTTAGCTCATTACAGATATGCTGACAGCTACAAAAGAAAATTTGCAGAGCAGGTACGTTGACATCTCTATAAACTATGGACTGCCATGAAAACACTCCTAATCTATAAATTATTACAATTTCTTGTCAATGTATAGGAGTTCAATGCATTAAGAAGGCGATGCAAAGGACACCATGATCGGAAATGCTTATGCATCGTGACGGTAACTGCTCTTTTTGTCTTCAGTTTATAGAAAGACATCTTTTATATAGCAAACAGCATCTCTAGTTCTTGTAGTAGAGTAAAAATGACAGTATAACAACAATGTTTGAGAGTTTTCTCCAGGAGTGCATCTCAAATCATGCTTCCTAATCTATTGTGTTAATGATCTACAGCTACAGAAGGAAGACGGGAAAGCCAAACATACGGTGCTTAAGAGTATCGTTGGAACTCTAGATTTGAGCATCCAGTGCTTTTTGCCAGGCGAATCCTTCCCAGGGGTAAAAAATGTTCTGACTAAATTGACTTTGGGAGGCTCATATCTTTAAACAAAAATACTTTCCACATTTCTGATGTTTGGCGCTCTCAGAAATATATTTTTTATATTTTTTGATATTTGACATGTATATAAACATAGCTTAATGAAAATATTTTCTTGATTAAGAGAAAGTTAAGTTTGAACTCCAAAAATGAGTGACCGCAAGAAGTCAATTTTCAGAACTAATCTACGACTTATCATAGACCACCAAGACCTACTAATAAATATTTTTATCCAAAGAGATACCATGTCGGCGGCTGCCGCTGTTGACCCAGCTGCCGGTCGCCAGACATTGGTGCCCCCACACACTAGCAATTGCCGGCCGGCGATGTTTTCGAACCTGTTGGTAGTTGGAAAACCACTATATTAATGACCAACCAATGATACTCGAAATTTTTTTCTTGACCATAAAATATCACACTGACCTGAAGTATTGCTACCAAAAATATTTTCATCCATAATAACAAAAAATATCCACTATCATTGGTTAATTTGTGTGATAACTTAATTTTGTTTTCTACACACTAGGCATCAAAGAATATTATGACAACAAACTATTTTTTTTTGAAAATATTTTCTACATGGAGATGTATCTTCCATTAAGAAACAGGCCGAGCCTTAACTTTGAAAGGTCATGAATCTATTATCAGCTATAATAATTAGGGAATTACAAATGACAATAGGAAAGCATGAAGGCACCTCTCTTCTGCAGCATTGAGAAATCCGGGGCAAAGAAATATGGCTATATTGCAAACTTAGGTGTTGCAAAATCAGCACGGCGTAAGGGGATTGCGAGCAACATGTTGTCGTTTGCCATTGATTCTGCAAAATCAGAAGGTTAGATCTTATTCGAATCCATGAAAGAAGAACAAACCAGTTCATAAATGCAAAAATGTGGCATAATTCAGTCTCTGCATTTGATCTTTTATGAGCAGGTCTTCAACAGGTGTTTGTCCACACGCATAGAGAGAACAAACCAGCACAGCAACTATATCAGAAACTGGGATTTGAGGTAACATTCAATTAAGTTACATTTTCAAAATCATTCTTTTCTTCCTCTTTCTCTTGTTCCTCAAAGTCTTATCATTTCTATCAGATAGTCGATGCTGCTAGCTCATTGTTACTAGAAGAGAAGGCATACCTGCTTCTTTGTAAGATATAAGACACTAAGAGAAATTTTTGGGGGATATTCTTTAGTCGTCCTACAATATTTTCAGACAATAATATAATGTCCGTCCATTTATTTTTATATAGGCCTGTTAATTATTTAAATATATAAAATATCACGTCATTTTGGATGTCTACTGCTACTGTAAGTAAATATCCAATAAATATGTTTATTTTTTTTATTTTAAGTCGTTAAATAGAAAATTATATTTGGTTATAAGTTAACCAAAAATTTTTGTATATAAAAAATTAGTTAAGTATATTTATTTAATATATGTTTAACATGTTTATTTCATATCATATTTGACAAAATGAGAAATTAATTAATATATCATATTGCCATGTTATACTGACCCAAGGAAATCCCGAATTTCAATTATGAACTGATAATGGGGCATGAAATTCCTAAAGCAGCATTACACAGCTCAAACAAGTTTATAAATTAACTGTGCTGGATTAATCATTTACAATCGCCAATCATTGAACACCGATCGGCTAAGATTTCCTTTTATCTCCATTTTGAATCCACAATAGTACCATTTTCAGATGAACAATGAAGCCCCAAAACGTATAGATGATAGAATGAAAACCCTAAATCACCGTAACAATAAAAGATCCAATAAAGGAAAACTAGAACGCGATCATGACGATTAAAAATGGAAAAACGTGAACAGTACCAGCTTCCAAGGGCGAAGAGAGACATGATGCTGTGTCTAGGATGAGAGACGAAGAAGATCCTTTAGGGTTTTTTTTCCTGCTATTCTCTCTCTTAGCACCCTGGAGCTACAGAGAGAGAAAAGAAAAGCATAAAGAAGACATAGACGAGAGTGATTCGAGGTCTCAGATGTTGAAGGAGGGAAATATATAACAGATGCTTTGAGCCTTCCTCTATCGCTGTCTCTATCATCGAAAGAAAGCATCTGATCCAACAGTCATTCAGCTTGTTCGCCTTTTCATGCCAACTTGACCACGCTGGTTCTCACCATTTTTATTTCCTCTGATTCTTGGGAACCAAATTTTGCAGCTTCTTTCTTCATTCCCGACGAGAGGAGGGAAATCAAATTCAGCGTACGTTACTCAGCTGGGTCAAACTCAACCGATGCAGTCACAGCAGTGAAGAGGAACACCAATCTATTCTTTTTATTGATTAAATCAAATTATTTA
>JAODPA010065765.1:0-10993 GCA_025585075.1 Nepenthes mirabilis | reverse complement strand
ATTATTGGGCCGGTGCCCGGAGTGCGCTCATTCGATCGTTTGGGTATTGAATTAAATTTTAGGATTTGATGCGTACCTGGATCCGAACTTTAAATATATTTGGGTCGACTAGGTCATCTGGATCCGGCTCCGTTCATTGAGTCTGGACCCCACACACTACTACAACAAATAAGAGGTATGGTGCCGGCGGGATATTGTCCCACCGAAAACACTTCGACGCTCAAGTCAGTAATAGGCTTTCGACTTATAAGAAGGTAACTTGAAAGGAAAGTTAAGAGAGAGAGATTGAGGTGGGAAGGAGTGTTCGCCTTCAGGTATAAAAGACATTCCTGCGACTCGTTGATGGCACAGTTTCCCGACTCAGTGTTTATGGGGAACGAACGGGAAGCTAAGTCCTATAAACGTGAAAGTTTTGAAGGACAGAACTCAGGGAGTGAGCGGAGTCTCTAGAATCTGAAGGCTTAATGTGGGATTATTGCAGTAAGCGATTGTATGCTTAGAACGAGTGTTAGTATGCTTAGGAATTTTTCCGTCATAGTTCTTTGTTAATTCGTTCTTGTCCTCTGGGAATGGAGATTCCTAGGTTTATATAGATGGAGGGTAGGGTGACCTTCCTTGGCCAAGAATGTACGATTCCTGCATTGTGTTGGTCGGCCTTCATTAAGCAGGAAGGCTTGACTTATGTAATCTGTTGAGATCATTTCCTCTTTTGGTGGGTAATGGTTCTTCAGATTACTTGCCTTCCCTCTGCGCATTTATTACCATTAGAGTCCATTGTAGGTAGAAAGAGAGAATCTAGCGTCTTCCTCATGGGAAGGGCGTTGAATCTGTTGATACCCTTTTTAGTGTCGATTGGCTTCAAGAAAGGCGCAAAATCAGGGAAAGGGACTGTTGCTTGTCGTGTACAGAAACGTAGGCCAAATTGGGCCCGACCCATATAAGATGTTTACCCCTTCTCGGTCTGCTTGCTACAGTACTCTGGTTAACAGAGATGTTGACCATCTTAAGGGAGCGTGTTAGCCGCCCAGTTGGCCTTTCACACGGTCAACGTTAGTGTTGATCGTCCTAACGTGCATTTGGGCCTTCTTAAATTTTGGGCCGTTTTTCTTATTGCGGCAGCCCACTATGGGCTTACCCATCACTAGCCTTCCATGCCGGTGGTTTGGATTCTGGTCTCCGGCATATTTATGATTGGATACATCTGTCATTTGCTGAAGGTGACGGAGCTGTTGATCGTCTGAAGTGGAGCCTTACGTACTTCTTAAATGCTAACCGTTCTTGAAAACTTTCGGGCAACTTGGAGAAGGAAGTGTTGACCGAATTTGTTGGCCATTTTGAAAAACTTTCGGGCAACTCGGAGAAGGAAGTGTTGATCGAATTTGTTGGCTGTTTTGGAAAACTTCTGGGCAACTTGGAGAAGAAAGTGTTGACCGAATTTATTGATCGTTTTTGGAAACTTTCGGGCAACTTGGAGAAGGAGAGATGTGCGACCATCAGCCGTTCTATCAGAAAAAAATATGCCACATGTCTTCATGCGCTGTATTTAGGATCCCAGTATTTAATGAGTCAGAGGATCTAATTCGACGGCTCCCTTTTGGGAAGCAACACGTGGCAGTAATGTTGGCGCATGTTTTCGAGGCGGTTTTGTGTTCACACCGGCCTTTAAGTTGACCGTCCATTTCACTTTGAATTTTCACACACCTTCTTCTATTTCTTCGTTTTCCTTAGCCTGTAGGAGCGAAAGAGAAAACCCTATACGATTTTCTGACCATGGCCTCCGTTGTCGATATCGCTTCTATCCTTAGAAAGAACGATGTGAAGGTATTATACGTAAAGTACAATATCCCAAAAGAGATCGCTTTCCGTGTTCCTAGGAAGGACGACAGGGCTTTCCTGCCACCAGCGGGCTTTGTGACTATATACGAGGCCCATTTGAGGAGTGGGCTCCGTCTTTCGATTCTAGATGAGTTATTGTCGATCTTTCAAGTGCTTCAGTTCCCATCGCACAGTTTCACGCCAATGCAATCCGATATTTGTGCTTCTTCTACATATTCCTTCATCTGCACTCAAGGCTACTGACGATGTCGATGGTTAGAGGGATTTTTAAGCTTAACCAGAGAGTAGAGTGGATTTCTCTAGCCCACGCAGCGGTCTTAGGATAAGTACCATCATATACGACTCTTTGAAGAATTGAAAGAACCGGTTCTTCTTCATTAGCGTGGTTGAGTCCTGATCCTTAGCTAGGGAGTGGGGCCGGGTGCCTGATGTGTATATTGGGGCGCCTTCTGAGGCTGAGACGGTGTCCCTATCTTGATTGGTCAAACTTATCGAGGATCATATTAGGGATTTTTGGAGAGACCACTTGGTCTCCCGTGTTAAGGCCAAGAAGGTCAAGTGGGGGCCTCCTTCTCCTATCCAAAAATTCAGGGTCCCACTGCCAGAGGCCTTGCGGGGAAAGAAGAGGACAAAGGCCTCTCTTATAGGTCTTTGTCCGTCTGATACCAGTCCCTCTAGTCCAAGGCAAAAGAGGGCGGCCACAATGGCGCCTTCTTCATCGTCCTCCGGGCCAGAATACCGCGCCGTCGGCCACTTTGTGGGTGTAGACGCAGTCTCCGAGATTGAAGCGGAGCTGGCTTTAGAGGCTTCCGATACCATGTCGAATGCCAGAACGAGTGGCGGTGTTGTTCTGGCGCAGCCTACGCTGGCGAGGTTGCCGTCTGATCCTCGACTGGGCCGGCGAAGATGACTCTTGAGCCATCTATTTGGGCACTTCGGCCGCAGAGTTATCCATTGGATCTCCTGCTGTGAGACTGCAGACTGAGCAGGAGGAGATGGTTTTGGAGCCTCCCACCGTTCCCGAGGAGCTAGCCAGGATGAAGGATATTTTTGAGGAGTTACCGGAGGAGCTCTTGACAGAGGTCGCTGCCAGCCCTGCCCATGAGGGTTCTACTCCTAGCTCACCGCCCCTGATGCCAAATCTACATGCTAGACTAGACAGGCCAGCACGAAGAGTTTAGCAGGTATAATTTCTGTTACCTGCCTTGTCTTTAAGTTTGCGTTTCCTGACCCTCTTCTTCTCTTTTTTTTTTTGTGCAGGCTGATAAGATCACGGGTGCAGTTGCCAAGGCGTTTAGGTAGAGAGACAGGGTGATCTCCGATAGTGACACAGAGATCGTCAGACTTGATTTGAAGTTGGAGGCTTTGGGGGTGGAGCATTGGGAGGATGTGGCTGCCCTGGAGTCTGTCTTGGCAGGCATGGAGGCGAAAAATGAGAGCCTAAAGGAGGAGAACACTCGTTTGAAGGAGGAAAATGAGTGGGTGAAGAGGCACCTTGACCAGCTCGCAGGGCAGATGGCCACCCTGGCGAACGATCTAAGCCTCCGCATTCGCTCTCACGAGGTCTCGGACATGATGCTGTCGCGGTTATGAAAAGGGATCAATATCAGTCGGCGTATTGTGCGGTTGGTTGATCCTGACTTTCCAGTGGATCTTATCAACCTGTCAAACTGGTCAGCACAGCGCTGCGAGAGCCTCGTGGGGGAGCCATAGGACAGACAGGGGCTACCACCGCCCCCTTAGTTTTTGGTGATTGTAGTTTTTTTTTATTGGTACAGTTATATAAATGTACTTTACCATAAGTAATAATACGAGTAATTTTATGTATGTCGTATATTTTTGCTTTTTATAGCTGCTTTTGGCTTGTATTTTGTTCATCACTGTTTTGGGCGGCCAACTTGGCGTGCTTCCTGTGAGTTGGCCGCCTACCTTATTTTAGGCGTTCATAGTGTTTCCAAAGGAGTGGAGTCATTAGGTGTGTTCTCTAGGCTGTTATTTGTATTAAACCGGCCTAATATTTACTTGTGAGTAAAGTTTGGTGGCGTTACCCAAGTGCAGACTTGGGCGACCAGCTTTCGTGGAGCGCTCTGCTCCTGTCGACCATCGTTGGCTGATCACGCTATCTCCTTATGAAGGAGGTTGTCACGTGTGCCACGCTAGCTCCATATGATTTTCGACTGCTAATGGGCTACTTGGATGACCAAGATATAGATACGACCATTCATGGGCCGTTGGATGACCAGGGTTTAAGTTCGACTAGCTACGGGCCGCTCGGATGACCGAGGTTCACATACGACCACTTATGGACCACCCGGATGACCAGGATTTAGGTATGATCACTCATGGGCCTCCTGGATGACCAGGTTTAGGTACGACCACTCATGGGCCGCCTAGATGATCAGGGTTTAGTAACGAGAGTGTAAAGACCCTCCCAACTTGGGGGCAGTTTAGGTCGTTTAAACCTGCAACAAAAATTACACATATATGCACACAAAAAAGGAAGCAAGCACAACATGCTAAAGGGAGTACTTGTTTTATTAATTGAAATGTGCATACAAATGATTATATACAAACATGTAGACTACCTACTTGGGTCCTTATTGGAAGTAGTGTTTGAGGTGGATCACGTTCCACGTCCACGGGACCAACTTTTCGTCCTGATTTCGGAGCTTGTATACCCCATTTTGCAGGACAGTGGAGATTAGAAAATGCCCTTCCCAATTCGAAGAGAGTTTATTCCGGCCAGCCATCTTGCCTGTGGCCTTGATATTTTGCAAGACCAAATTTCTAACATTAAACTGCCGCGCTTTTATCTTATTGTTGTAGTAGTGGGCAATTCGGTGTGGGTAGGCCGCTGTTCACATTCTGGCAGCGTCGCGAGTTTCTTCTAACAAGTCTAGGTGTTCCCAAATTTTCTGAGAGTTACCCTGCGAGTTAAAAAATTTCACACTAAGACTTGGAAGCCTGATTTTGATCGGGATCACCGCTTCAGTCCTGTAGCAGAGGCTGAAGGGTGTTTCATGTGTTTGCTCTTTTGGAGTTGTCTGGTAAGGCCAGAGGACTGAGGGGAGCTCATCTGCCCAGGAGCCCCCTACATTCTCTAGCTTGTTCATAAGCCCGTAGAGTAGCGTTCGATTTGTGATCTCTACCTATCCATTTACTTGAGGGTAAGCCACCGAAGTGTGGACCATCCTAATTCTAATATCGGTACAATACTTGGTGAAGCGTTTTTCCAAAAATTGAGTCTCGTTGTCCGTCATTATGACTTATGGAATGCCAAATCTGCTGATGATATTCTGGCGAATGAACTCAAGAGCGTTGTGTTCTGTGATCCTAACCAGCAGGACGGCCTGGACCCACTTTGTGAAGTAGTCGATGTCTGCTATGATAAATTTTCTTTACCTAGTTGTGATGGGAAATGAGCTGAGAATGTCGAGCTCCCACTGCGAGAAGGGCCACAGCGCCTAAAGGGATTTTAGCTCGACGGATGGCTGATGGTGAAGGTTGCCGTAAAGCTGACAGTTTTTACACTTCTTTATAAACTCGAGTGCATCCTTTTTCATCAAGGGCCAATAGTAGCCTTGCCATATGATCTTGAATGCTAGGTTTTTGCCGCCGATGTGCGATCCGCAAATCCTAATGTGCACTTCGCCTAAAGCGTAGTCAGCCTCTTTAAGGGTTTGGCACCGGAGGTACAAAGTCGAGTAGTCGTGGCGATACAACCATCCGTCAACTATGGTGTACCAACCGTCCATTTTCTTGATCCGCCTAGCCTCCTCTACGTCTTCTGGCAGTGCTTCATCTGCTAGGTACCTCAGGTAGAGTGTCATCCAATTTTTCGTCTCGGAGATCTGTATTGCCTCCTATTTCTCTATATTGGGAGCGTTCAGGACTTCCCTCATATTCCTCGAATGCTCAATTGGATTTTTGACCTTCACTGCTCTAGCCAGCTAATCGGCTTTCCAATTTTCAGTTCTGAGAACATGGACCAGGGTTAGTTTGTTGAGGCTTTGGGCGGCCTCCCTTGCCTTGGTCAAGTATTTGGCCATGTGTGGGTCGCTCGCCTCGAAGCTCCCATTAACTTGGTTGATGATTAGCTCGAAGTCGCTGTAAACAGCCAGTTGTTTGGCTGAGCACTCTTTCGCTAACCTTAACCCGGCTAACAGGGTTTCATATTCTACAACGTTGTTGGTGGCTAGAAAGTTGAGTCTAAGGGAGTAATTCACCTCAAATTCATCAGGGATCCTGAGGACCACCTCGGCTCCACTGCCTATATCCGTAGATAATCCGTCTACGTGGAATACCCATTATAGAACTTTCTCGTGCTGTTCCGCGTTCTCTGGGGGTTACTCTTCGAGAATTGGGATTGTGGTCTAGAAAATGAAGTCAGTCAAAGCCTATGCTTTTATGGCAGGCCTGGGTCAGAACTCGATGTTGAACTCGTCCAATTTGATAGCCCACTTTACCAACCGTCTAAAAATATCGGGTTTCTAGAGAATACTCTTCAGAGGCTGGTAGGTAAGAATTATTACACGGTGTGCCTAAAAGTAGGGCCTTAGTTTTCGTGCAGATAATATGAGAGCTAAGGCCAACTTTATTGTGTGCGGGTAGCGCATCTCTGGGCCGATCAGTGTTTTGCTTACGTAGTAGATCGGCCGTTGGGTCTCGAAGTCCTGGCATACGAGGATTAAATTGAGGGATATCTCTGACACCACAATGTAAAGTACAGCTCCTCTCAGACCTTGAGCGATGTTAGTAATGGCGGACTAGCCAGATATTACTTCAACACATAGAAGGCTACCTGACAATCTGCCATCCATTGGAACCTGTTTGATTTTGTTCCCCTTAGAGCCTTGAAGAATGGCTGATACTTGTCACCAGACTTCGCTAGGAAGCGGGACAAGGCTGCCAGTCGTCCAGTCAGTCGTTGGACATCTTTGATGCTTCGTGGGGGAGCCATGTCCGCGAGGGCCTTAATCTTCTCTAGATTTGCCTCGATCCCTCGTTAGGAGATGATGACTCTACCAAATGACTCTACCAAATCGCGGATATGGTCGCCAGTGGTTCTGCTCTTGATGAGCATGTCATCAACATAAACCTCCATATTGCGGCCGATCTGTTTCTCAAATATTTTGTTTACCAGCTGTTGGTAAGTGGCTCATGTGTTCTTCAGTCTAAAGGGTATTACCTTATAACAGTAAGTTTCCTGGTCTGTCATAAATGAGGTATGCTCCTCGTCCTCCAGGCTCATTCGGATCTGGTTATAACCCGAGTAGGCATCCTTGAAACTCAACAGCTCATGTCCGGACGTCGAGTGCACCAGCAGGTCAATCCTAGGTAAAGAAAAACTGTCTTTCGGATATGCTTTGTTAACGTCAGTGAAATCGACGCACATTCGCCATTTTTTGCTGCTCTTCTTTATTGGGACTATGTTGGAAAGCTAATCGGGGTACTAGACTTCTCTGATGAACCCGGTATCCAGCAGTTTCTTTACTTCCTCTCGAATGGCGACCAATTTTTCTATCGAGTGATTTTTTTGCTTCTGCTTGACGGGCTTTTGGTTCAGATCGAGGTCCAACTTGTGGACAATTATCCGACCCGGAATCCCCAACATGTCAGCGGGAGTCCATGCGAAGATGTCAGTGTTCCGTCGTAGGAACGTGATTAGCTCGTCGCGCAGTGCATTGGTGAGTGAGACGCCGATCTGTACGCACTTTTCTGGATCATTCGAATTCAGTAGGACTAGGTCGGTTGCCTCACTGGATGCGCCTGTTGTAAGGTTGTTTCTTCTCAATGGTCAAGTTCTCCCACCGCTTTGGTGTTGTCGTTAGGGACAATTTGGGACATATAACATGTCTGCACGGTGACTTGGTCACCCAGCACTTCGCCCATACCGTATAGCATTGGAAATTTTATTTTGAGGTGTGGTATTGAAGTGACGGCTCCAAACGCTGTTAGGCACGGTCGGCCCAATATAACGTTGTATACAGAGGTCAGGTTAACTACTAAGAACGTAAGTGTACGACTTACCATTTTCAGGTATATTCCTAGGGTGACTTCTAATCGGATCGTCCTTTACATGAGTACAAGTTCGTTGTCAAGGCCGTACAACGGGCCCTCGGCAGATTTTAATTGGTTTTTTTTTCAAACCAAGTTTAAAAAATATATCGAGATAGAGCAAATCGCGAGAACTTTCATTGTCAATGAATACTCGTTTCAGTTGGTATTCACGCTACCGTCGAAAACGAGTATAGATACAACAATGGGGTCTACATGGGAAAACTATATGTGCCAGGTCACTGTCACTAAAACTAATGACGGTGTCAATAGTGTGCTATTTCTTCCTCCCAGTTTGTCGCTCCTCATTGTCAGCTGAGTTCGTGATTGGTCGGGTGGTGATCATATTAACCACTCTTACTGCAACCCGATTTTGTGGAGGGGAAGGCTCTGATCCTTCTCCACCCGTCGTGCCAAAGCTCTGACCAGGGCCCTTGATGAACCTGGTGAGATGGCCCATTCTGGTCAGCTCTTCAATCTCCCATTGGAAGGTCTTGTAGTCCTCTGTGGAGTACTCGGAAGATCGATGAAAATCACAGTATTTGGACGAATTTCCTCCCTCCACCTTCTTAAGTGGTTTTGGCCATTTAAGGAACTTCTCCCTACGAATCTGCATGAGAACGTTCAAATTCGTATCAGTCAAGGGCATTAGGTTGATGGGCCCGTGGTCTTTGCGCTCTGATGGTCCGATCCTGTGGTGATTTCGACGGGAGTGATCGCCACCGTTGTACTTCCTTTTTTTCTCTCCGGGGAATGGGTGAGGCTGTTCGGTCCGTTCTGGACGTTTAGCCTCGTTGGCCTTTTCAGTTGCCACGTAAGCCCGGGTGATTGATTTGGCCTCCCAGAAGGTTTGCCGGTTCCTGTGTGCCAGGTGCTTGAAGAAATCCCTGTATGTTAGTGCAGAGATGAAGCTGCACAACTTCATCTCCTCTGTGAGCCTGGGGATCCGCCTGGTTTCTACCACAAAGCGATCCAGAAACCTCCGTGGATTCTCTCCCTGCTTCTGCCTGATGTGGGAGAGGTGCCACGGCTGTTTTTCCTCTTTGCGACTGGAAGCGTATTAAGCCAAGAAGAGATTAGTCAATTTCCTGAAACTTCCAATTGAATTTGAAGGGAGGTGATAGAACTATGTACGTGCATATTCCTTTAATGTGAGCGGGAAGTAACGACACATCCCTGAATCCTCCAATCTTTGTAGACTCAAATGGGTGTCAAAGTGATCAAGATACTCCACTGGATCAGTGCTCCCATCGTAAGAGTCAAGGAGAGGCATCTTGAATTTGGCTGGCATTGGATGACTTAGGATCTCTGCTGTGAAAGGAGATTTATCCAAATCAATGGTGTGTTCATCGTTCTTGAATACGCGATTCTAGATCTTCTCTAATTTGGGGTCTGCACGAACAGCGTTGGCTAATATCTTAGAGTTGAGATATGTCTTCAACTCTGTTCTTTCCCTAGAGTGGCCAGTTATCGGCCGGCTATTGCCTCCAGTGGATCTGACGATCCAGGAGGCTCCATCCTGGACTAGGTTTCTATTCTCTGCCCGAGAGTATCGAGGGTTCCTCCGTTCCAGACTTTCCTCCGAAGTCATGCTTCCTGAGCGCTCCTCAAGCCTGGTCTGGCTTGGAACATGTGAAGATTCGGGGATCCGTGTGTTGACCAACATTCTGGGCTTTTTGGCCGGTTTCTTCTTCCTCTGGCCTCCTCTCCTGGAGGCCAGTATGGGGATTGCTGTGGGCGGAGCCCCTAATTGTGAGTGCTCCTATCGGGAGTAGAGTATCTGGAGCATCTTGTTGGTGTTTTGCGTGTGCTCCATCAAATCCTGAAAGAAAGGTGCTGATACTTCGTTAACCGTCCCGTTGACTATGGCACCAACAGCGTGGTCCTGGTAGGGAGAGGTCGCATCTCTAGCGGGTTTGCTAGCTTGTGCTATTGTGTTCACCATTCTGGTTGGTTTAGTTGGTGAGAACGAGAGAGTTTCTTGGGAAAGCGTGGTAGGCTTTTTGTAAACGCTTCTCACAGACGGTGCCAATGATGCGTATCTGGATCTGGACTTCGAACAGATTTGGGTCGACTGGGTCGTCTGGATCCGGCTCCGTTTATCGAGTCTGAACCTTGCACACTATTACAACAAATAAGAGGTCAGGTGCCGGTGGGATGTTATCCTACCAAAGACACTCCGATGCTCAAGTTAGCAATATGCCTTCGACTTATAAGAAGGTAACTGAAAATGAGAGTTGAGAGAGAGGGAGATTGAGGTGGGAATGAGTGTTTGCCTTCAGGCGTAAGAGACGTTCTTGCAATTCATCGAGAGCGCAGTTTCTGTCTCAGTGTTCACGGGGAATGAACGGGAAGCTAAGTTCTATAAGCACGGAAGCTTTGAAGGACAGAACTCAGGGAGTGAGCGGAGTCTCTGGAATTTGAAGGTTTAGTGTGAGATTATTACAGTAAGTGATTGTATACTTAGAAACGAGTGTTAGTATGCTCAGAGAATTTTCTGTCGTAGTTCTTTGTTGTTTTGTTTTTGTCCTCTGGGAATGGAGATTCCATAGGTTTATATAGATGGAGGGTAGGGCGACCTTCCTTGGCCAAGAAGGCACGATTCCTGCATCGTATTGAGCGGCCTTCCTTGAGCAGGAAGGCTTGACTTGTGCAATTTGTTGTGATCATTTCCTTTTCTGGTGGACAACTGTTCTTCATATTACTTGCCTTCCCTCTATGCATTTGTTACTGTTAGAGTCCATTGTAGGCAGGAAGAGAGAATTTGGCGCATTCCTTATGGGAAGAGCGTTGAATCTGTTGATATTCTTTTTAGTACAGATTGGTTTCAAGGAAGCCGCGAAATCAGAAAAAGGGATCGTTGTTTGTCGTGTATGAAAATGTGGGCCAAATTGGGCCTGACCCATATAAAGTTTTTACCTCTTCTCGGGCTGCTTGTTACAGTGCTTCCGGTCAACATAGATATTGACCGTTTTAAGGGAGTGTATTGGCCGCTCAGTTGGCCTTTTACACGGTCAACACTAGCGTTGATTGTCCAAACACACATTTGGACCTTCTTGAATTTTGAGCCGTTTTTTTTATTGAGCCAGCCCATTGTGGA
>JAODPA010065754.1:0-10993 GCA_025585075.1 Nepenthes mirabilis | reverse complement strand
GTCTCTCCCTTTCCTGATGCTCTTCCGTTATTGTTCTTCCCGGATATAAACAGCACACAATAGAACAAAAGCGGGCAAGAAATATCAGCAGGACTGATAATTTTACATTGATTTCCAGCGAAAATTTGATTGATAAGTAGATGGGTTATCCAAGTATTATTTGTAATCTTTTGCCCAGTTCAGTTTACAATCTGAATCACTACATTAACCAAACCGTCGCGCTTACCCATTCACGATTTCTCTCCTCCAAATCACTTCTATGTTCAGGGAATAAAGTTCCGCTGCCCAAAATTCGAACTAAGGGTTTAACAAGTCGCAGTTATTTTGTGCCGCCAGTCATCTTCGCCGCTCAATCCAACTTCCTTCGAGGTACAACAGTTCACCCAGTTTCGTCGTTTTAAATGTCACAGATTAATTTGGAAGTTTAAATTTGTTCTCTGTTTTAGTTTATTTATGAAATTTTATGATCAGGGCAAAGTTTCGTTATTTAACAAAATGGATATGGATCGCCTCTGAGATGAGATGGGGTTGGGAATTCAATGGAAATGATGTCAAATTAAATTTGTCATGCGATTACATGGCGTTAGATATTTGCTCTTTCTCTGTGCAGAATTCTGTAGTTTATTGAATTAGATGCCTAGTTTTTATTTCATATTTTCTTGCCATTTTTCCTGTTGAGATTAAATGGAAGTGGCGTTAGTATGTTGAAGCCATCATTCTGGCTGCAATGCTGCTGACTCGAATTGTTCTGCAAATAAAATAGGCCAGAGTTTATTCGATGACATTTTAAATTTTTTTTTTTTTGGTTTGGGTGGGCAATGAATATTTAAGTCTTGGTATTTTAGTTCTTCGGCTTCTCGAACATTTGGACCATTATGTGCTGCCTTCAAGACAAAATTGATGTTTTACAAGAAAGGTGCAAATCAGCCTTATTCTGTCTGGTTGCGGACTATGATTTGCAATACAAGTCGATCTTCCATTTAGGCAAGCCATCCTACTAAACGAGGTGCTTGCTCCGTGGGAGCTAACGCTTTGTTGTTGTCGCTGTTTCTTTGTTAGGCTAGAAAGTCAGTTGATTAGTAAGAAATGCACTGGCCTCCTTTAAGAAAATCGAAACATTTTTGGTGGAACTAATGCTCATCTTTATGTTATTGTAATGTTCTACAAGTTATGGAAGGAATGCATCAAATGACTAACGAAAGGGGCTCAGTGAGTAATGTTTTTGATACTAAAGTTGCTATGATTGTGTATTGTCTTGCTTCTTGTCTTATGTACAAGCAACTTGGCTCATCCTTTGGACTTTTTGATTTGCTTACTTGTATAATTATCTTCAAAGCAGTCATCCAAACAGTTATCAAAGTTGGTAAAGATGGAGTTGATGCAGGAATCAATCTTGTTCCTGTAAGTCAACTTTTGTGTATCTTCTCCTCGTTTCTCCTTTCATGCCCTGTGAAACAGTTATTCTTTTATGATATAAAGGCTCATTTTTGTGCTCAAATTACAAACGTCTTTCGATCTTCTTATGTTGTCAGGATTCAGTACCACGACCGGTTGCCAGGCTTGCCGTAACTGTTGCTGCCGGAGCTGTTTTCCTCTTCATTCTCAGATCATTCCTGTCCACAATTTTCTTTGCACTGGTATGTTGCCCAATGATCCATTGCTACGTGGTTACATAATTCATACTTGCCTTTTCTCTGATTAGGCAGTGCCTTGCATGTAGTTGGATGCCATCATACCATCGATAAATATATTGGTATTGATATTGACAATATTAGAAGATACGTATCAATATCATATAAGAGCTTTATGAGATTTAAATATTTCATAAATTGTTAGAATTACATACTATTTTACTATTTCATGATAGAGAATTAAACGTTATAAACATACATGAATTTATGCTTAAAGTTTTTTTTTTAAAGAATTTGGAATCGATTTATCTCCCTTTACCTTTATCTCTTTTCCGTTATGAGAGTTCATTGAATTTTATGCATTGAGTTAGATCATTTATAGTTTTTCTAGAGGGTTTATTAAAATAAAAAAAAAAAGTAATTAAGAAATTTCATTCAATTGAAATATGAAACTACCCTCATAATCCAAAAAAAAAACATTTACTCATTATTTTCAACAAACAATGGGTGCTTGTTATTTACAAAATAGAAAGAGGACTAATCCCTTACAAAAATGCCCTTATTTCATTAAAGACTAAGCCTATTAAAAGAAATAACTTCTAAAATAAAATATAATAAAATTATATGGGATCGAAACATTTAATTATTTTAATAAATTAGTAAATACGAGCCACGTCATATATGACAATTCTAACATATTGGATGCAAAATTTTGTTTGTTTATCAAAACAAAATGAACTCGAGGATATTGACTGATAAATAGTAATATATCACCGATATAGCTATATATCATGATTTTTTCATTATATTGGGAACTAATAGTTTCTGGAGATTCATTATTTACATATCGGTTAATATTTCATTCCAAGCATTATAGCCTACTATGAATTTGTTCCAGAAAAATGTTCTATGCCCTCAAAACAAATTTGTATGGAAGTGTCAGCTGTGCTCATCTTTCTTCAAATAGAAAACTAGTGAAAGCATTTTACTTATAAAGCATAGTTATTTGTGTTGGGATGGAAGGTATTGTGGAAACATCAGTCCCCATTTATGTGAACAGAAACAGTACCAATTAATCACCAACAATGTGATATGGCCGGAAAAATAAGACGAATACTCACACAAAATTTGATGTAGGAAATTATTCAAAATGTAAAGGAAAAACCATGGGACACAAAATTGAAAAACTTCCATTATAACATTAATGTATAGATACGCTAGACAACCTCCGCCTCTCAACTAGTGAAATACAACTTACATAAGTTAAATACAAAGCTCTATTTCTCTCAAGTTTAGTGTTTAAAGAGTTGTTTCTGGGTGTGGCTTCCATCTGGTTGGAATCTTTATACCTTTCTGTCTTTGAATTTGACACTTGAAAACCATTGGATGTTTCCTGAAACCTGAAAGCCTAAATATCGGGTCTATATGCGTGGCAAATTTATGGGATGGGAGTAAATGCACTTGGGTGGTGCATGCTTATGACTTTAGGGCTTGCTGAAGAAATGAGTTGGATGTTGACAACTGTTACCGGCCTCATCGCAGCTGATATGCCGGCACCACTGACCCAGCCGAGAACCCGCAAAAGCTCCCGAATAACGCAGCCTCCACCAAAATATCGGGACTATATATAGCCATTATTATTATTTTATATATAACATATAGTTTGTTGGCTTTCTATTACAAACCATACACTGCATACATATTGTTAGAATACACGTGCACTGCATTTATTCTGTTACAAGTCATTTTTATTCTGCTTGTTAGGCAATTGTTATGTACGGCGGGTAACGTATGGTGGGTAATGTATGGCGGGTAACGTGGATATAAAGAGGCGGGTAACATGGATATAGAGAAAGAAGATACAATATCTGTTCTGCCTCCTATTCTCTCTCTCTCTCTCTCTTTTCTCTCGAATCTTCCTCCTTCTCTGATAATTTTATCTTATGGTTCATCTTCTTCCCCCTTCAAGAACTCCCCCTCCCCTGTTGCTACGTTAATCTCTGCATCACCTGAGATGCGAATAGCGCATGCAGGACTAAAGTGATCGGGATCGGCCTGTTTGCATCATTTTGGTCTCTCGTTGAGAGAATGGCGGAGGGAATGACGACGAGGTACCGGGCACATGATGAATCCATTGCAAGCATCCAGCAGGAACTGAGGGAACATGCAGACCGCCTCTCCGCCCTTTCCACCACTACCGACCAAATCCAACACTCCTGCGAACTACAGCAAACCCTCACTGAGATGCGCCAATCCCTAAATCGCCTAGAACGCCAATCCCTACCCACATCAAATCCGCCACTCTTACCCACTCCATCCCCCTTTTCGCTTGCCTCGGCGACAACCCCAACCCCTCAAACCCTTGCTCTACTACCTGCGCCTTCTACCGACAAACTGGGTACCAATGCGTCCACCATGGTCTCCACTACAGCACAAATCCGGTCATCCCCGTTGGAACTCAGCCAATGTTTGGCCCGAATCGAACAACAACGAAGCGCACAACAACCCCTGCCGTTTGAAATTTCCCCATTGCGTTCACCTTCCCCTTCGATTACAGCTTCATCCTCTCATCTTCGCCTGCCTTCCACAGAGATTTCATATTTCTATTCCAACCCTAGATCATTAGCAAAGTCGCAGGCGTTCAAGGAGTTGGAGGTGACCAAACGACACCACACATCAGATACATTCCTCTCCATATTTCCAAAAGCCCTCACTGAAATTGATCACCCTTTGTCCCAAGACGAGAACCAACCACTCACGGCCTCTGCCACCGTTCCTCTCCATCCTCCAACTCTTCCACAAACTACAATCGCCACAGATACGTCCACTACACCACAAATTTCACAATTCATAAATGAAATTCTACCCTCTCTAAACCAAATCGAACAACCCAGACTGTCCGCAATTTTCCCAATTCCTCACGCTCCACCACGAACACCAACCCTAATCAAACAACAAACAGAGTCATCCACAAATCTTCTCGTTTCTCCCACTTCCTCATCGTTCACGGCTCTCACCTCCAAAAAATTACCCCAAATTGCTCAAAACTGGGCACTAGTGCAGTTCTCGGATGCCACAAAACTGGGAGAGGAAACAATGGATGCGTTGCAACCTCATCCATCCCATTCCCCACTTACCCAGCCACCCACTCACATCAACTCGGCTATATCACCACTCACTATCTCCTCTGAACTTGACTTTTCGTCTGATTTTCTCCACCCCAGCATAATCCGGGCCCTAGACAATAAATCAATTCCTCCATTGAGGGATAAAAATTGTTGGTGTGCTTTGGATTCAAAGAAGCTGATTCTAGGAGCTGAGCCAATAACAGCCTGGAGGCACAGGCTCAATGAAGGGAAAATATTCACCAATTACAAGTGTGGATCAACCCTGGCACCTAATTCTCCTCCTTATATTCCTACGAGGTCAAAGCGGCTTACCCTAAGGGCTATTAAAATCGCACAAGCAATAATGACACGCCAAGAAGTATCGGTACCTGCTGGAATCACTGATTTGTCGGGATATGAAGCCACAATCGAGCAGCTGAAGAAAGAGTTGGGTGAGTTGGTGGGGGACAGACAAATGCCAACATTAGCTCAACCATGTGGAAGTTGTCCATGCCTAGCTAGCTTATGTGGTCGTGTTAGTCTAGTTGAATGCGTAGCTTTTGACTCATCAAAGGTTTTGGTGTTTGCGGGAACAACATCTGGTGCAATTAAGCTGTGGGATTTGCAAGAGGTAATGATGGCTTGGACTCTCACCGGTCACAGATCCAATTGTACTACTGTAGAGTTCTACCCATTTGGAGAGTTTTTTGTATCTGGCTCTGCACACAAGGACCATGATTTTGGGATTAATTCTATTAAGTTCATTCCTAATGGATGTTGGGTTGTTTCTAGCGGGTTAGATAATGTTATAAAGGTATGGAATCTGACTGTTAGTAAGCTGTTGCATGAGGCTACAGGAGTGCATGCAACAATCTTTCATCCTGATGGGAGGACCCTCTTTTGTAGGTATGATGGTAATTTGAAGGTTTGTTCATGGGAACGCACACAATGTCATGTTGCTATTGACATGGGATGGTCAATATGGCAATTTCGAAGCTCCATTGGAGTTTGGGTGGCAAAGCTCTCACTTATGGAGCCATATGGGGCTGGAACAACTTCAGTCCACTTCGACGACTTCCGTTCACTTCAGTTCAAAAGAACCGGTCCACTTCAGTTCACTGCTACGGTAACATTTTATTTGGGGCCCCATCAACAACTTGATGTTGGTAATGTTGCAATTGAGGATCCCCCGTTGACTTTACTTGATTTTCCACCGGCGGACACTTGTTCAACGAAAGTGTGGGCCAATTTTTTTACATTGGGTGAGTTGTTTGCACCGCTGGAAGTGGACTCCTTCACTCCAAGTTTGATTCTCAACTTCCAAAAGGGTTACAGGCGGCCGTTGAAGCCACATAGAGAGCCAATTGCAACACTCCACAAAGTTTTTCCTCCTTCAACATTGAGGATAAGGTTGTGTTCGATGAGGAGGGTAATGTTACCGGCCTCATCGCAGCTGATATGCCTGCACCACCGACCCAGCCGAGAACCCGCAAAAGCTCCCGAATAACGCAGCCTCTACCAAAATATCGGGACTATATATAGCCATTATTATTATTTCATATATAGCATATAGTTTATTGGCTTTCTGTTACAAGCCATACACTGCATACATATTGTTAGGATACACGTGCACTGCTTTTATTCTGTTACAAGTCATTTTTATTCTACTTGTTAGGCAATTGTTATGGATGACGGGTAAGGTACGGCGGGTAACGTATGGCCGGTAATGTATGGCGGGTAACGTATGGCCGGTAATGTATGGCGGGTAACGTGAATATAAAGAGGCGGGTAACGTGGATATAGAGAAAGAAGATACAATTTCTGTTCTGCCTCCTGTTCTCTCTCTCTCACTCTCTCTTTTCTCTCGAATCTTCCTCCTTCTCTGATAATTCTATCTTCTGCTTTGTCTTCTTCCCCCTTCCAGAACTCCCCCTCCCCTGTTGCTACATTAATCTCTGCATCACCTGAGGTGCGAATAGCGCACGCAGGACCAAAGTGATCCGAATCGGCCTGTTTGTATCAACAACCTTGTAGGAAAAAAATGGATCGCACAATCAACTGCCTTTTTCTTGGAACTCACCTAATCAGCTTACTTTTGTTGGGGATCAGCCAGAAAGTTAGTTGGACTGAGAGAAAAGAGCAACGATGGCAACGACAAACAGTAGATAAACAATAACCACACAATAGGGAGAAAAATTGAGACACACAATTTACGTGGAAAACCCTTTTCTAAGTAAAAGGGAAAAATTACGGGATGATTTATTTACAAATCTTCACTATTTAAAATAGTTATATAAACCCCAAATATGAGAGTTCGACTCTTTGTATCTGATCGACTCGAGCAACAGTGAGTGAGGAAGAAATGTCCAGGCCAAGAAAACTTTTTAATGGGTCCAATATGAATTTGGGACAGGACCAATGGAGCCCAACTGAGAGAAGACGGGCCTGATTGGTAGATGAACCTAGCCCGGCGGCGGCACCCTAAGAGATTTGGACGAGAGGCCCTCTGGGCGCCCCTGTCGTGCACCCAATCAGCTTCACCTGCGCCTTTGTAAAAGCGACCAACAGACTGGCGCTGGCTCTGGAAATGTCAACCAATGGGAGACAAGGTCAATGCTGCCAAACCACAACACACGCCGCCGCAGCACGTGCCGCCCCAACAGCCGTTCAACCAATCCTTCGCAAAGTCAAACAAGCCTGCATCGGCCACACCAAACGACGATCCACGCGCCACCACAAGACGACAACTGATACCACTAGCTACCGCCAACGCTCAACCGCAGGCGAATCCATGCAAACTACTTGTCAGAGATCTTGACTCCCAAAAGCCTCACTCAAGAAGCCTACAAATACCTTCTCCATCAGTGGAGAAGAAGACTGGAATCCCACTTCCACAAAAACGGCCTAAGCGGTGACCTAAGATCGAGAATCAGATCTTAGCACCTGGCACTCAAAGCAACGAGGAGAAAGAACCAACTCTCTTTCCTTGAACTACCGCCACAATACGGCAACGAAAGTGAGCCACTCCTAACAGTGCAAGAAAGGGAGCACAAACCTCCTTCGAACATCCCACAAGCTCCCCGCATTTCAGCATCCCTGCATTTTCATCATGTTTACTTCCACGCGCACATCATTCCATTTCCAGGGAAAGATATCTAATTTGAGCGTTTGAGTGTTTACGATAGGAGAACCTTCTGCCATCCTCTGACCTTTTATTTGTAATTTGTGGTGCGCAAAGTCCAGGTTGGGAGACGCGGAGACTGGACCCATTCGTGATCTGACTCAACTGAGAAATTCAAAGGCTCCTTAATTCGCACGAGAACCCAGACCCAGGAACGCATCACTCTCCTTAACTCTTTTCTCTATTTTCTTCACTTTCTCTCACTAGATGCACTCATTGATCTCTAATCTTACAAGTCGTACGTCTCATTTAGTCGTACTCCCTTTTATAAATTCCAAAGAAGTTTTGCGCGCTTTTCATAAACCTTAAATATGTCCGGCAGCCAATCATCCTTCATCACAAGCAGTCCAGTCTCCCTTCGGACTCAGCAATCCGAACGCCCTTTGGTTTGGCTAGTTTGGTTGTCTCTTGGACTAAGCAGTCCGGCTGGTCGGCCTTCGACTTGTTAGTCCGGCCGGTTATCAAGTTCTCCAGTTTGGCTAGTCTCCCTTTAAAATAGCAATCCGGCTAGATGCCCTTTGGCCAGGCACCTGATTGCCCATCAGCTATTTTGCCATGCATGCGCTCTGTGCGAAAACAACACAATACTCCATCTAAGTATTGTACCTATATGAGTTTGATCAAATCTCTGATCCGCCTGTTAAACGAATATGGGCCTACACGAGAGTGACCCATATCCCAACAACCTCTTTACGAAGAAGAGGCCGAACTCTGATACTTCGGTCACTGTGCTATGATACGTCTTGGTCACATCTCAGCCAGAGCTGGGCTTGTCCTCCTGTGAGGCCGCACTACAGCCAGTCACCTGTGCTTCAGCCAAGGGGTGTGCCTCAGCCTTGGTCCATTTGTACTCCCTCTTCGTCCACGTGTTCCAGATTTCACTGCCTTCAGTCCAACTGAAGTATACTGGCCGTGGAAATCTCATGGGAATGATTCGTGCGAAAAATTTGGGACGTGAACTGGGATGTTTATCTCAACAGCACAGTGCTAATCACTTTGGGAACCAGGGGGTCTGCGACGCGTGAGGGGCGTCGCAGACCCTGCGACGGCTTGCCGGCCGTTGGATGAAAAAATCCAACGGCCGGTGTTATTTATATAAAAAACATAGGTTTTTACTTTTTTTTTTTATTTTGATATTTTTTTTTGTATTTGATTTTAAAAAATAATGTTTTCATATTTTTTTTTAATTTTATGATTTTTTTTTAAAAAAACGGGAGCCGTCAGATACAAATCTGACGGCTCCCAAGCCGTCGCAGGGTCTGCGACGCCCCTCACGCGTCGCAGACCCCCCTGATCCTTTGTGGGCGAAACAGCCTTAATTTTTTTTGTCTTTCACAAATTCCAATCCACCATTTCTTCTGAACTGTATAATTATGCTAAATGTCGTGATCTGCATTGTATAGAAACTTTATAGAACAATGGTTGATCTGGAAAAGTGATGCATATTGCATAGATTGATCCCAGGACGACATGGTTGTCATAGTTCATGATGCAGTTACAAATGGCGACTAACACTTTATCAGTTATCTATCTGACATTAATGCCAACGTGTGCTTATTTAAGATCCCAGAAATCAACAGCAGTCCAACACGTTTTATCAATAGCCCATGAAGCATGCACACTAACATGGGACATGACACATTATCGACATGCCGACGTTATTTTAAAAATTAGGATATGATAGGTTAGGGACACATTAACTAAAATTCATTATTTATTTGTAGATAAAAGAACATACTTAATGAACAATACTACTTTATAAGAAATGAACAAAACAAAATGCACATTTGTTTCTTATCCCCCAAAATTCCCAATAAGCAGTATAGGACTATACAAGTTAGTGAGGAGCCAACACAAATGAGTTGTGCTTTATGGTTCCAATTTTTTTTAAATTTATACTACGAATCTCAGTTTTTAAAATTATAAGTTACCTAATATATCTAAATATGTCTGAAATGTGCCGAAGTCCACAAAAATTAAACAAAAACAACACATGTTAGTCGTGTCCAACACCAACACTTCCCCCGCCCCCCCCCCCCGGGAGTGTTGGGGATTCTTAGGAGGTAGATTGGAGATAGTTACATGTGGGATTATTGTTACAGACGAACTCGATGTATGTCCTCTCGGTGAATTACAGTCTCAAAAGAATCAGTTGAAGTGCAAGATATTTAAGGGCAGCATCTGCCTATGGAAATGGAGCTGCCAAATAAATTTCATGCTCAATTTTAAGCTTGAAAATTGTAGACTCCCAAACCTGCAAATCAATCTTATAACTACATATATGTGGCAGCAACCTCCTCTGAGATCTCGGTATAATCAAAAACTCTATACATGATCGATGTGAACCTATGCAAGCTGTGGATTATATTACATTTGGTCATCCTATTTCCCTTTATTTCTATTTTACTGTAGTTTTTCTTGTTCGATTTTCTCTCATGCTTGGGAATCAACCTTGAATGTTATTTCGTATATACTGAAAATTGGTTATGAATGCTTGTGAAACAGGGGGTGATGGGATTTGTATATTTCTTGTATCTAGCCTTGAACAAGGATAAAGGACCAAGGGTCGACGAAGGCCCCACTTCCCCAGACGACGCCGTAGAAGAAGCAAGAAGAATAATGGAGAAGTATAAATAGCAGATTGAGTAGTGGGTATGCTGAATTGCCGTCTATTGTTTGATTCAAATTTTCTTCATTTCTCTGAAGTTTGTGGCTGCCATTGACATGAGCCTCTGAGCTCCCTGACTTCTCTATGTGCATCAATATTTGAACTTGGATATGATATTTGTAAATTCTTCTATTGTTGCATAAAGAGATTCAGTGCTGAATCTACTTTCTTGTAGAGCAAGTAACTAAGTATATTTGCTCGTAGAAAATCCAAACCGGAGATGGGGGTTTGTTTACCAGCTCTAACAAGGTTCAGTTAATACGCGAAATTTATAATTGGGTTTGGGTATACTATGTTCCAATCCGAACTTGACCCAAATACAAAAATATATATGTAAGTACTTAACCCTTATGTAAACTTAACCATTATGTGTTTTTTTTTTTTTTTTTGGCATAATACGATATAA
>JAODPA010065744.1:0-10994 GCA_025585075.1 Nepenthes mirabilis | reverse complement strand
ATTAATATTATCATTATATAACTTGATTATTAATGGCACGTAATTTTTCTAATTTCGATAATGAAGAAATATGAAAAAATTATTCCAATACTCACATACCAACTATACAATATACACACGGGGATAGTGGTTTTGAAATATCAAAATCACAACCTATCCCAAATATCTTTACTACTTTTAGTTCTGACCGCCCCTTAGAAAACATTCCAATAGTACATGGCAAATTTTTTTAATTAAGTTAGTTAACAATTAACAAGTCAATTGTAAAACATACAAAAAAATATTATACTTGTGAAATTTCTATAGATATTAGATACCTAAAGCGACATATCGAAAAACATAAGAGATAATAATTATCGTCAACTCAAACTAAACTAACATTTTTAAGCAGTGCAGAGATATAAATTTTTTAGTATGATTAAAGGCTAAATTGAGAATAGATAACAGAATACGTAATTCACTCGGAAAACCTATTTCCCATGGTGAAAGACTACAAATTTGAAAGGTACGTATAGAAGTGCTTGCAGTCCAAATACATAAACATATCCTAAAACACTGCTGAACGTGAAACTATTTATCTCTTTTTTTTTTACAATTTAAATAAGAATTAATTTTAAAATTAACACAGGTAAAATCCAATATTCTTTCAACTAATGATATATGATGATCACATAATAATTTACCTTATATTTGTATTATAACACATTGGATTTCTAACAATTTGAAATTACAAAAAAAAAATATTGGTTTTAAATTTTTAAATACTCACATACTGTTTTGGTAATTCTAAAGCAATTAATATTATTATAAACAAATACGGAATATTTTATAATGATGCGTTTCAGAACCCTGATTCCATACGCATCTTGTTCAACACTGCCTCCTTTGTCGGATATTCGAGTATGAACAAGCTGGATCTATCCTCCGTCTTCGATAATTTGGGACCTGCGCATCACAACTAAAATCCAAACTATCAGAGGGCAATCGGAACTTACTCCTCGACAGACACTCCAACGCTCAAGTCAGATTTCTTTCTTAAAAGAAAGATAATTTGAGAAAAGAAAATGATGAAAATGAGTGGAAAAGAACATTCAAATAGTAAATATTGCATACTGTCAAGTTTGGATGCTCTGGATCCTCTCTTCTCTCACCGGGTGCTTTCATTTTATAATGCCAAAAAAATGGTTTTCCTTGTAAGTTTTTTTATAGCACGTGGCACTATATTAGATAAAGAAGATCAGTTTGGGCTGCCGGTTGCAGCTTGCTGGTCGTAAGATCATGCGCGTGATCCAATTGCAATAAGTTACACCTGGGGACCTTGATAGGTTATGTTCATGGGCCTTGATGTGAGCCCAGCCCATTTCGTGCCATGAAATGAACGGTCCTTCATCAGGTAAACCAATCTACAGTTATACCCATCACTAGCCCTCCATGATAAAGGTTTGTAATTTTTAACTTCCGGTATGTTTACTGATAGCATGCTCTTCCGTCGTCATCTGCTCTCTGTTGTTACCCACAGGAAGGGATCTTTATCAACCAAACCGGACGATATCGGATCAGACCAGCTATTCCAAATGCAAAGAAGCTAATCTCAGTTAATATTCCTTAACAAAATCGGCCTGTAGTTGATTTTCTTGAGCAGAACGTGGCCAGTCAATCAGGCATGGAATTGATCGAGAGTGATCAAATTTTCGAAATGAATTACGATTTCGGAATAGTAAGATCCAGAGTGACTATCTTCCAGAGTTGTTTGAAATTCCGGAGTGATAGGAATTCTGGAGTGAACAAACTTTTGGAATGACAATCTTCAGGAGTGAACAATTGCCGGAGAGAGTTAAAATTCATGAGTGAACAATTGCCGAAGTGAGTTAAAATTCCGGAGTAACCATCTTACGGAGTGACAAAACCTCCAGGGTGGACTGAGATTCCGGAGTGAATAACTGCCGAAGTGAGTTGAAATTCCAAAGTGAACAAACTTCCAGAGTAACCATCTTCCGGAGTGACAAAACCACCGGAGTGGACTGGAATTCCGGATCAAGTCCATCAGCAGCAAGCAACAGGTTTGTGTTTTCGTGGTTTATCCTGGGTGCTACCAGCCGCGTCGTAATGTCACGTTGTCATTAATGACAAGGACGATTTTCCAAGTGACGTAACGTGTGCAGTGTTTTGAATAATCTGCAATCATGACATTCATTGAAACCATGCACACCTTCTCCCTTCAATTCGAAAGTGGCGCCATTTTGATTTTAAAAAATCTACCCATAAATTTGGCACTATTTTGGGCCGGTTCACTTCACCGTCTTCTAGCTCTAAACCCTAAAACTTTTGACTCCCTTCTTCCAATTGGTTCCCTTCTTCACTGTTACGATTTTGCTCTCATGGCTTGTCAAATTAATGATACTTGGTTAGTGCTTTCAGGGGCTGATGTTGAGGGGTTGTACTCAATTCAACATTTCTAGGAAGATTCCCTTTGTGTTGCCTAGCGAAAACGACAAGGCCTGTGCTCCGCCTACTGATTTCATCAATGTCTACGAGGTTTACCTTATGAGTGGCCTTTGCTTTCCCATCGCGCGTGAGTTGCTCCAAATCTTCAAGGATTTGGGCGTCCCAATCGCTAGGTTTCACGCCAACATAGTAAAATATTTATGTAACCTCTATATTTTTTTCGTCTTCGTGGGATAGAGCTGAACTCTACCGCTGTGAAGGTGATATTTTGATTCTAACAAAGCGACGATTGGATTTCGCTGGCTCCCAGGGAACTAAGCATCTCGGGGATGATCCACGAATCGGTGATATTTTGAAGGTGATATTTTGATTCTACCAAAGTGACGATTGGATTTCGCTGGCTCCCAAGGAACTAAGCATCTCGGGGATGATCCACGAATCAGTGAAGAACTAAAAAGAAAGATTTTTCTTTATGAAGTTGTCTTTGGGCATCCCCTATGAGTGGGAAAAAGTCTCTAACTCATTTACCGATAGGATTACTCCTCAAGAGGAGGATTCAGTGAAATTGCTGATCGAGCTATTCCGGGAGAAAGTGGATTCCTTCAATGATAAAAATAAAGACGAACTGCTTTCACCAGAAATTTTGCTGTTCACTGAGTGGGTGACTGGCTCTAAAGAAACGGTGGTTGTCGTCGTCTCACAACCAAAAGGGCACAAAAGGGAAACTGGTACCATGAACGCCAAAGCCACTTCATCACCACGCCGAGTTGCCTCCTCCCTCTCTATTGAGGCAAGCCCTCCCATGCCAAAAGGCGCACAACCTGGGAGCTCAACAGGAGTGCGAAATTCAGACCCTCCTGTTCAAACGGGTCTAGAGCTTGAGTTTGAGATGGGCCCTAAACCTAAACTCGCTATGGGTGAAAATCCCTCGGTGATTTCTGCTGAGCCCCTAAGCGTTCATGAGACTATGGGCCAATCTGTTGTTAGGCAAACCGGTACGAGTGGCACTCCAGTCAAAGCCCAAGATGTCCAAGCTGGTGACGTTTTAGTGCCTGTTCCTTCGCACATCCAAGCGGGGCTCCCTGCTTGCCCGGCAATTGCAGAGGGAAATGCTGGAGTGGCAGAGATTGTGGAGGCTTCTCACTCAGAGTCTCCGACATCTAATCTAGCAACCTCTTCATCTCAACTAGGAATTGGTGAACACCAACCAATGTGGCCGTTCATTCCTGGTTTGACGGTTTCATCATCTCGCCCAAGCCCTACTGGAAGGCGATCGGATTGTCAATTTGCCCCCACTTCTGCGTCAATGGCTCCTTTGACTAAGGCAGCTCTCGGAGTGCCATTCCTCACTGTAAGTGTTTGGTGAATTCCTTCCATTGAATTGAATAAAGTCGATGCAATGGACTCATTTCATTCCCCTTCTATGCATTCGCAGGATGATAAAATGTTTGATCCTTTGAAGATTGGTCTTCATCAAATGAAACTTTGGATTCATCAATTATAGGAAGAAATCAACCATTTGAGACGAACCCAAGTTGACCCAAATGAGCTGGAGGAAATTCAAAGCCAGAGGAATGCTACTACTGCTGAAGCCCAACAATGCCGGGATCAAATTTTCAATCTTCAACTTGAATTGCAGTGCGCCAGGGATGCTCTTTACCTGTCTGATCAGCACATTGCAGAGCTCCAAAGTGAGATTGTTTGTTTGGGCTCTGAGCTGAAGACATGCCTCAAGTTGGAAGAGGTGGGACAAGTGTTGAACACTCGATTTCTGGAGGGCATTCAACTATGCCAGCATGTTGCCTTGCTGGTTGATCCATGATTCCCGGTTAACTATTTTGACGAGAGGAATAGAGGTGCTCGTCGCCAATCTGATTTACGGGATTTTTCAGACTCTAGTGAGCCATGTTCACGTCATCCGAGGAGCCCCCAATCTTAGTATAATTTCTCCTAGTTCACCAGTTGTATAATCTTGACATATTGTTCATATTGCAAAGGAATATAATGGCTTCTTAATTGTTATTTAAAATTTTGGTCTCTAGTTATCCCCTTTATTTTGTACAAAATCGTTTGTCGGCCAGGTGCCATGGCTATGGCTATTGGTGCCGGGCTTTGGTGAAATTATGATCGCTGACAATTGTCACAATCATCACATCTGATCCTGATCCTAACTCGTAGACCATGGTTGACTAAAAGTGTGCATCCCTTAGCAAGAAAATCGAAGCATGTATACTGAACGGTCCCCTAAGGTTTAATTGTTTAACCGTGTTTGGTCACTTGGAATGGACCCAGGATTAAAATTTCAACCACTTGTGGATTTTTAGATGATTGGATCGAGGTTCTTTGACTGCTTGTGGGTCATGAAATAGGCAGGAAGAAAAACCCGCCAAACTTATGGGCAATCTAGGCTGGTTTAGTTTCATGCATTGTTATACAAACACACATATGTTCAAATAAAATAATGGAAAGAGAACAAATAAAAAGCAACTTATTTTATTAATGTAAAACATGATACAGACACATCTGATGACGCATGCATTACCAACCGGGATCTAGAACAAAACTATTGATAAAACTTCTTTAAATGAACAACATTCCATGTTCTCGGTATTAATTTGTCATTCTGGCTGCGCAATTTGTATGTGCCATCCCGAAGAATACCAGAGACAATGAATGGACCTTCCAAATTTGGGGAGAGCTTATTCCTATTGACAACTTTTCTTGTTGCCTTTATATTGCATAAGACCAAATCTCTGACATCGAATTTCAAAGCCTTCACCCTTTTATTATTATATTGAGCAACTCATTATTGATATACGGCTGTACACACCTTGGCGGTTTCCCAGACTTCATGGAGCAAATCAAGATGTTGCCCGAGTCTGTGGGCATTGCTAAAGGAATTAAAGTTCTCATATCTGAGATTGGGTAGTCCTATCTCCACATGGATTATGCCTCCGTCCCAAAGTATAGACTGAGCGGCGTTTCTCAAGTTGGCTTTTTAGGTGTCATCCGATAGGACCACAATATTGCAGGTAATTTGTCCGCCTAGGAGCCCCCAGTGTCTTCCATTTTTGTTTTCAACCCATGCAACAGAGTTCTGTTAGTTACTTCTACCTGTCCATTGGCTTGTGGGTAAGCCACTGAAGTGTAGACCAACCTGATGCCTAAACTTGTGAGTACTTGGTGAAATGCCTTTCCGTAAATTAAGTCCCATTGTCGGTTATTATAACCTTCGGAAACCCACCTGCAGACGATACTCTGTCGCACAAACTTTGTGGCATCATACTCTGTAATCTTTGCAAGGGGAGTAGCCTCTACCCACTTGATGAAATAGTTAATGCCCACAATAGCGAACTTTCTCTGACCGGATGCAACTGGAAATCGGCCAAGTATATCAAGCCCCCACTGTGCAAACGGCCACAGCGTCTGCAAGGTTCTTAATTCAGTCGACGGTTGATGAAGCATATTACGGTGCAGCTGGCAGATCTCATACCTTTTGACAAAATCCATTGCATCTTTCTTTATTGTCAGCCAGTAATAACCTTGTTACATAACCTTAAAGGCTAAGTTTTTACCGCCTATATGCAATCCGCATATCTCGAGATGGACTTCACTAAGGAGATAATCTGCCTCTTCCGGGGTGAGGCACTGAAGGTATGGAATTGAGTATACTTGGCAGTACATTTTTCCGTCCACGATAGCATACCAATCTGCTATCTTCTTTACATGTTTGGTATCATCTAGTCTCTTCAGCAATATTCCATTAGCTATGTATCTCTAATATAGTGACATCCAATTCTCCTTGGCAAGGACCTGCAAAACTTCTTGTTCTAACTCCTAAATACTTGGAGTCGACAGAACCTTCCGTAAGCTTCTTGAATACTGTTCGGGAATTTTGGTGGCTGCAGCCCTTGTAAGCTGATCAGTCTTTCCATTGTCCACTCGCAGGATGTACGCTCTCTCCATTTTGTCAGAGTTTTGTACCATATTCTTCACCTTCGTGAGATAGTTCTTTAACAATGAACTTGTTACATCAAAACTTTCCTGAACTTGGTTAACAATCAGTTCGGAATCGCTGTACATAATTATATACTTTGCTGAACATTCTTTAGCTAGCCGAAGCCCAACAAGCAAGGCCTCATACTCGGCAACGTTATTAGTTGCCGAGAATCCAAGCCTCAAAGAATAGCTTATTTCCTTTCCATCGAGAGTTCTCAGAACCACTCCGGCCGCACTACCGGATTAAGTATGAACCCATCGACGTGCAAAGTCCAACTCGGATTGCTATCTATCTGGCAGGCATCTTCATCACCAACAGAGGTACCCAAAACTAGCGTAGTGGTTTCAACAATGAAGTCGGCCAAAGCCTGACCCTTAATAGTAGGCATTGGTCTAAACTTAATGTCAAACTCACCCAATTCAATGGCCCAGTTGATTGATCTTCCAGGCATATCAAGCCTCTATAGTACAGCCTTCAAGGGTTGGTCAGTCAAAACAATTATCCTATGAGCTTGGAAATAGGGTTGCAATTTTCGGGCTAAATGAACAAGTACTAAGGCCATTTTCTTAATGTGTAACGGGTCTCAGTATCGGCTAAAGTCTTACTAATATAGTACACCAGCCATTGCATGTCTGATTGTTATTGGATTAACACCAAACTTAATGCTATTTTTGACACTGCCAGATATAGATATAGATATTCACCCTACTATGGTGAAGCCAATAGAGAAAGACTAGCCAAATAGTCCTTTAGCTCTTGGAAAATAGCCTGGCTGTCCGCAATCTAAGTGAAACCATTTGCTTTTGTTCCTCTCAAAGTGTGAAGAAAGGGAGGTATTTCTCAGCCGATTTGGCCAACAACCGGGATAAAGCTACAAGCCTCCCGATCAGCCTCTAGACGTCTTTTACCATCCTAGCTGAAGCCATATCTATTATTGCTTTTATTTTCTCCAGATTAGCTTCAATTCCGCGCTTGGAGACTATAAAGTCCAAGAATTTTCCAAAAGTTACTCCGAAAATGCATTTGGTTGGATTCAACTTCATCCGATGCTTCTGGAGTACCTCAAAGGCTTTGTTTAAATCTCGGATATGGTCATAGTTTGCCTTACTCTTGACGAACATATCATCCACATACACCTCCATATTTCGACCGATTTAAGTCTCAAATATTTTGTTTACAAACCGCTGATAAGTGGCTCATGCATTCTTTAGACCAAAAGGCATAATCTTGTAGCAGTATGTACCTTAGTTAGTCATTAAAGAAATATGCTCCGCATTCTGGGCTCATCCTAATTTGGTTGTATCCAGAGTAAGCATCCACAAACTTAGCAACTCGTAACCAGCCGTGGAATCTACCAACGAATCTATCCTGGGCAACGGATAGCTATCCTTGGGACAAGCCTTGTTCAAATTGGTGAAGTCTACACCATTCGCTATTTTCCCTTGCTTTTCTTTACAAGTATGATGTTGGAGAGCCAGTCAAGATACTAGACTTCTCTAATGAAACCAGCGTCAACCAATTTTTTCACTTCCTCACAGTTTGCAATAAACTTTTCAATCGAGTGGTTTTTCCGCCTTTGCCTGACCAACTTGTGACTAGAATCTAGTCCAAGCTTATGGACCATCAAATCGACCAGGATTCTGGGCATGTCAATGGGTGACTACGCAAAGACATTCGCATTCTACTTGAGGAAGGTGATAAGATGATCTCGTAAGTGCCCAAAAAGGGAGCCTCCAACTTGTATATACTTTTCCGGATCATTGGAGTCCAGAGGAACCTGGTCAGTTGAATCGCCAGATTGGGCTTGTTGTAGAGTCACCTCATCTCGGTAGTCAGAGTCTTCAAATGGCTTGTCTGGAGTTGTTTGAGTGATTTATGACAAATAGCAAGTTCGGCTAGCGACTTGGTCACCCAAGATTTTACCAACACCGGATGATGTTGGGAATTTCAACTTCAAGTGTGAGAAGGACGTTACCGCCTCGAAGGCTATTAGATAGGATCGGCCTAAAATGACGTTGTAAATTGAAGGTAAATCGACAACCAAAAAAGTGAGTACATGGGCTGCCATCCTGGGGTACATTCCCAAGGTAACCTCCAATTGTATGGTTCCTTGGACGGACACTAGCTCATTGTCCAGTCTATAAAGGAGTCCATTCGCCAATTTAAATTGGCTCTTCTTTAAATCCAACTTAAAGTACGCATCAAAGTAAAGCAAATTACTTGAACTTTCATTATTAACAAAGATTCATTTCAGCTGGTAATCTATTGTACCATTAGAAACGAGTGTTAACACAACTAGGGGATCAGAATGAGGAATTTGTACATGTGACATATCGTCCTTATCAAAACAAATTACATTATTCCTAATCCCTACCCCTAACTTTTTATTTTCTGCAGCAGCTTCTGGCCAGTCTAGAGTGTGGTTTTCGGGCATTTTTGTTGATATCATGCTAACCATTCCAACCGCTACTTTATTCTTCCGGTGCTACTTCTGGTCCTACTCCTCTCCTATTCCACTGAAGGTCTGTCCTTGGTTCTTCAAAAACTTAGTGAGGTGTCCTTTTTAATGAGGTCCTCAATTTTCTCTATAGGATCCGACACTCCTCAGTATTGTGACCCAGAGATTGATGGTAATCACAATATCTCAATTGATTTCCTCTAGATTTTTGGTTGGCTTGGGCCACTTAAGGAACTTTTCTCCTCATATTTGCATGAGAATGTTACTCCGGGAGTCGTTCAATAGGGTTACGTTTAAAGGTTTGAAGTCCCTTCGAGCCCCCGACTCAACCCTGGACTGCTTCTTCAGGTTTCGTGAATCAAAACGGTCTCCATACCTTTTCCTTCCATCTGGTCCAATCCACACGTCGTAGCTTCTTAGCTTCATTTGCTTCCTCTACTGCTATATGTGCACAAGTTATGGCTTCCACCTCAAAAAAAGTCATTGGATCCTTATGAGCAAGATGTTTAAAGAACTCACCAAATTCTAGCATGTTCATAAAGGTATTCAACTTGACATTATCGTTAAGCCGTGGAATCCACCGGGCTTCTGCAGTAAATCTTCCAAAGAAACTTTTCAAACTTTCCCTTAGCCCTTGCTTGAAATGAGCCAAGTGCCAAAGTTGCTTCTCAATCCTCCGACTAGAGGCAAACTTGGTCAAGAAACTGTCAGCCAATTCCTCAAATGACCGGATTAAGTTTGGCCGTAAACGGTGAAACCATATTCAGGCATCTCCCTTGACAGTGACACATAATCATTTCGTCCAGACCCTAAAAACTTAAGTGTGTGCGGAAGTGGTCTATGTGATCCATAGGATCAGTACTTCCATCATAAACGTCCAATGTCAGCATTTTAAATTTATGAGAGAGTGGACAAATTCAAATTTCCATTGTAAAAGGAGACCTCCTCAAATCAGCAGAATGTTTCTCTGCACTTCCGCCAAACACGTGTTGCTAAATCTTCTCCATTTTTTTCTCCACATGAGGAGCAGTTGCTGTTGATCTTTTCTCATTGAAGTAATTCCTCAACTCTGAATGCTGTGGCCGAGCAGGGTGACTACTTCCTACTGCAAACTATATGTTGCAGGAGGCCCCATCGTGGTCTGAAGGTCTATGATTGTCCCGAGAGTAGCAAGGGTTTCGCCGCTCAGGGCTTTCTTCATAGGATCTTGGGCCTAACCAGTAGGCCTTCTAATCGTGACCAGCCTCCTTTGTCGCTGAAGGCCACTTTTCCCTGATCCATACACTGTTCAACATTTCTTATCGGGCACCTCCTCCTTTGGCCTCTTCTTCTCGAGGCAGGAGTACTGACGGTAGAAGTTGGAATTGCCTGCCCTTGCTGACCTAAATGCACGCAGAGGGTTCTGATTACCTCTGCCATATTTTCCATTCGACCATTCATAGCTTACATTAAGACCATCTGTCGGTCTTCCCCACAACTACCTGCTTAACGGTCGTTGCTGGGGGAGGTTACATCTCTAGGAGCATTTGTATGAGTTCTTGTATTAACTATATTTGGGTGCGTGTTGTGGTAAAGTTGGCTTTTTTCTCAGTTTTCCCACAGACGGCACCAATGATGCGTTTCATGGCCCTGATTCCAGATGGATCTTGATCAACAGTCTCCTTTGTCGGATATTCGAGTATGAACAAGCTGGATCTATCCTCCACCTTCGATAACCTGGGATCTGCGCACCACAACTAAAATCGAGAGTATTAGAGGACAATCGGGGCTTGTTTCCCAACAGGCATTCTGACGCTCAAATCATATTTCCTTTTTAAGAGAAAAATAATTTGAGAAAAGAAAATGATGAAAATGAGTGGGAAAGAACATTAAAATAGTAATAATTGCGTACTGTCAAATTCGGATTCCCTGGATCCTCCTTTTCATGGCCAAGTGCTTTCCTTTTATAATGCCAGAAAAACAGTTGTCAGTTTTCTATAGCACATGGCACTATATTGGATAAATGAGATCAATTTGGGCTATCAATTGCAGCCTGCTGGCTGTTGGATCGTGCGCAAGATCCAATTGCAGTAAGTTACACCTGGGGACCTT
>JAODPA010065733.1:0-10994 GCA_025585075.1 Nepenthes mirabilis | reverse complement strand
GCAGCCGTAGTCTGAAATAGCCCCATTAATTGTCCTCGTCAGTTACATATTTCTCATTTAGTTCTCTCCAAATTAATTGTCTTCGTCCGTTACACCTTTCCCATTTAATCCTCTTAAAACTCCTCGTCAGTTACGCGTTTCTTATTTAATTCCAATCCGGTCAACTTACTGGCATTGACCGGATTACCGTTCTCTTTCTCTTCCTTCCTTTCAGGTATGTTTTTTGGTCAACTTACACCTTTCCTTTCAACGAAAGTTCGCACGCGTTTTTACTCCGGAAATTCGGAGTGATTTCTTTCAGCAATCGCACGCGTTTTTACTCCGGAAATCCGGAGTTCATTTACCAAAGGAAAATCCGGTCTTCATTTACCTAACGAAATCTGGACTTCTTTTATTATGGGAATCCGGACTTCATTAAGGAAATCCGGACAGCAATTCCCTCGATGAAATTTTCGGATTTCTTTGCCTATGGATTTCCGGTCAACGGGCGTTGATCGGACCTGTTGGTTACAATTTCCTTGTTCAAATTTTTAGGTCGTTACATCACAACTCTCCCGCACTTAGAAAATTTTATCCTCGAAATTAACGAATCTTAGAAATCGAATGAATAGACATACCACAAGAGGAATATATTATGGGAGTGGTTCTTTCACAAAACCTTCATGAGAAGAATGGCCTTCAAGCGTAAAATCTGATCCTTCTGATCCGGAACATAAACTGGCTTCTTCGAATAAGATAAATCTTCTTGGATAAGCAAGGGGTCGTAATCAATAACATGTGTTAGATAATGAACATACTTCCCTCAACATCGAGATGTGGAAAACATTATGCACATCAGCCAAACTCGGCAGCAACGCCAAACGATATGCTACTTCTCTAACTTTTATCAGAATCTCGAAGGGTCCAATAAATCATGACCTTAACTTTCCTTTAACATCAAATCTAGAGACTCCCTTCGATGGAGATACCTTTAGGAAAACAAAATCACAAACCTTGAATCTGAGCTCGGATCTCCTTTGGTCAACATAACTCTTCTGCTGACTCTGAGCCATCTTCAGCTTCTCAAAAATCACCGCAATTTTCTCCAATGTCTCCAGAATCACATCTTGACCCAAAAGACGTCTATCCCCTGTCCCCTCTCAATGGATAGGAGATCGGCACTTCCTACCATACAGTGCCTCAAAAGGAGCCATGTTGATACTCATATGGAAACTTTTATTATACGCCAATTCAGCCAATGCTAGGTGATCATCCCAATTTTCCTTCATCTCCATTACAGAGGCTCTAAGCATATCCTCTAATATCTGAATTGTTCACTTAGACTTGCCATCTGTCTGAGGGTGATACACTATACTAAACTTCAAGATCATCCCTAACTCTCAGTGCAAACTCTTCCAAAACTTAGAGATGAAACGTGGATCACGTTTGGACACAATAGATACTGGCACACCATGTAGTCTAACAATCTTATTGATATACAGTTGCACCAGACGATCACAAGAATAAATCTACCGAATGGCTAAGAAATGAGCCGATTTCATTAGCTGATCCATAATGACCCAATCGCACCATGTCTCCTTAGGGTCATAGGCAAACCTGAAATAAAATCTATAGAAATATCTTCCAACTCGAAATGGGCAAAGGCTGTAATAATCTCAAGGGCTTTCTCTTTTCAGCCTTCAACTACTGATAAATGAGGCATCTCATAACAAAAGCAATAATCTCCCTTTGTATATTCCTCCACTAGAACATTTTCTTTAGGTCCTGGTACATTTTATTAATCCCAGGGTGAATAGTGTACCTGATTCGATGAGGCTCCTTCAAAATCTTTTCCTTCAACTCCTTATCATCAGGCATACATAAACGCTTCTGGAATCTCAAGACTCCATGAACACGGATACTGAAAACTATCTAAAGTCTCGACAAAGGTCTCCAATGATATCCATAAAAAATGGATCGCTTGCTTGCCCTTCCTTAATCTTCTAAAGGATTTCAGGTTGCACCTGCAAAAATGACAACAGCATCCTGTTGCCTTTCACATAACACTTGATATTACAAAACTTCAACCAATTTAGCATCTCCATCTGCTTGATTTGCATCCTGGCCATAAAGCTGGTTTGACGGCTCAAGGTATCCACGACCACATTCGCTTTCCCTACTTGGTAGTTGATCTCATAATCATAATATTTAAGGAACTTGATCCATCTTTTCTGCCTCATATTTAGCTCTTTCTACTGAAATAGGTACTTGAGACTCTTGTGATCAAAACATACAAAAAATTTCTCACCGTACAAATAATGCCTGTAAATTTTCAATATGAATATAACAACAGCTAACTTTAAATCATGGGTCAAGTAGTTCTTCTCATGAACCTTCAACTGCTGAGACCCATAAGCAACTACTTTCCTATTCTGTATCAAAGCACATTCGAGGCCAACCTTAGAAGCATCGCAATACACCTCGAAGCCATTAGGACCATCAAGAATGGTTAGAATTGATGCCGAAGTCAAACAATCCTTCAACTCTTAAAAGCTTCGATCACACTCTTCAGTTCATTCAAAGCTCACTTCCTTCTTTGTTAATTAGGTAAGCAACAAAGCAATCCGAGAGAAATTCTCCACAAAGCGGCGATAATATCTTGCCATACCCAAGAAGTTACGGATCTCCGTCACCGTTGTTGATCAACTCCAACTAATCATGACTTCAATCTTCTTCAGGTTTGCCAAGGCGCCTCCATTAGAAATGATGTCGCCTAAGAACACAACATCATCGAGCAAAAACTTGCACTTCTTTATCTTCGCGAACAACTACTGCACCTTAACAGTTTGAAGTATGCTCCTCAAATGCTCCTCATACTCAACACAATTCTTCAAATGGATTAGGATGTCATCAATAAAAACCATAACAAATCTATCCAAATAGGATTAAAAAAACTAATCCATCAAGTCCATAAACACCATAGGGGCATTCGTCAATCCAAATGGCATTATAAGAAACTCATAATGGTCATATCTCGTTCGGAATGCCATTTTTGCCACATCCTCCTGCTTAATCTGAAGCTGATGATACCCCAACTGAAGATCGATCTTGTACAACACATGGGTCCCTTGCAATTGATCGAAGAGATAATCAATTCTTGGCAATGGGTACTTGTTCTTGATTGTGATCTTATTTAACTCACGATAGTCTACACATAACTGTAAAGTCCCATCCTTCTTCTTCATGAATAGGATTGGAGCATTGCGAAACAGTGAATCTAATAAAATCCAAATCCATAAGGTCCTGCAATTGCTGCTTTAATTCTTTCAAATCAGTAGGAGCCATACGATAGGGTGTCTTAGAGATAGGTGTCGATCTCAGCACGAGATCAATCTCAAACTCGATCTCTTAGTGTGGCGACAAAGCAGACAACGTATCAGGGAACACATCCTCAAACTTGCATACTATCGGAATCTCCTTTACCGATTGCTCACGGCTCTCCGCCACACTAGCATAAGACAAATAGGCTTCACACCTACTCTGCAACAAATGACGGGCTTGCATAGCCAAAATAAAGCTCATGGCTCTCCACTCTCCAAATTCCTTGAATGTGGAAGGGCTCACATTTCAAAATTGCAAAATCTACCATCTTATAAAAATAATCAATAGTTGCATGATTCCTTAAGAACAAATCCGTACCCAAAAATAACATTGAAATCATGCATTTCTAAAAGAATCAAATCAATAGCTAAGGATAACCCATTCACCTCAACAAAACATCCCGGTTATGAAACATCAGTAACAATAGAAGATCCCAGGGGCGTCAACACAAACAATGAATAATCGAGAATCATAGGAGGAGAAACAAGATGACAAGCTGTGAGGCCCCAGAACCGAAAAATGTGAAAATTAGAAGTAATTAGAATGATAAGTATTATTAAGAAGCCAAACATGTAGTGAAAAATTATGGTTGAATGTAAGAAGTTGAAAAAATGCCTGAATTTAGCAAGCAGTCGTGTGGCGCCTGCTGTGCCCCCGAGGCGCTGCAGCGAGCGTAAAATCTAGTAGCTGCCCCGCTCGCCACACTCCCGCTGGGCGCTCAAGCGCGTTTAGCAAAATGTAGTCCACTCGCCGCGCACTTGAGACGCGCTCAAGCATGGCTTCGACTTTTGCCCGCGTGCTAACTTTGTTTTTGTTATAAAATGAAGGGGGAAAAGGAAAAGGGAGAGAGAGAGAGCAGACCACTCACGAAGGAGAGGAAGAAGAGGAAGAAGAGAAGAGGAGAAAAGGAAATCACTTGTTCCAATCCACTCCCGATAAAAATAACGGTACATCGGGCCAAGGCAAGTGTACTTCGGACGTTATTTTTCGTTTTTACCAATTCTCTTGCATTAAAGTTAATTAAAATTCTCTAAAATGACGTTGATGCATGTCTATAGTAAATGAAACATGTTTCCTTCGATTGTTTGGTTAGATTTTATATTTACCAATGTTTATTGCAAGTTTTGGCTTGAATTCATGTACATGCATGTAAATGGTGTTCGATTTGGTTTCGAAAGTATGTGTGAATAGCTCAAAAATATTGGGAATTTTTGGTTAAATTGCATGTTTTAATGTATGTGTATGGATTTATGGAATTAATTTCATGAATAAGCACATGTTTAGAGATCGATTTGAGTCCGAAAGTTCTGGCGAAACCCTAGGTACGAAAATGAAGGGATTTTGATGATTTTTAACCATAACTCCTGTTATATAAAAGTTAATTGACATTGAAAAGAAACTTCCGGTATAATTTGTTTTCAAAATATGCACAGACTTGTATTGATGAAAATTCCATGCACCATTGAAGTAAAACTCAAGGAGTTTTTAGACCGATACCGTAGGTTCTGAAGTTAACTAAAAGTAAATTATGAAACTATGATTATGAAAGAAGGTTTTCAATAAAGAGGTTATTTGCGCTATTGTTATTTAGGACCCTGGACTACTATAGTCTGAATAGGTTCTCCGGCATACCTTAGGACTTTACAGTGGTAATCAAGGATAACTCTGTCCATTGAGTTATTTGTGGTCCGCCCTTCCTCGAGGCGTTAAAGTCAAGAGGAATTATAGTTACAGGCCTACATTTGGGTGGCATACAGTACAGATCCCTCGGGATGGGATATACATGTTACAGTGATAGGTCTTGGATTGTGTGAAGGGAACACAATTTATCCTCGATTATTCACCCCCTTAGCAAGTAGAGTATACTGGCAGGGTTTGTTACCGTTATGATATGTTACCGATTACAGTGTACCGATTATAGTTACAGTTTACAGTTACCATTTACAGTTTACCGATTACAGTTTACCATTTACAGTTTACAGATTACTGATTTCTAATTATGAGGTTTAATATCGTCAAAGTATGCCTTCTCTATTTTCTAGATTATATTTTGTATGACCATTCTATTTCTACACAGTTATATAATCGTTCTGCATCATTATTTTACCGCTCATATGCATGTACCTTGCTGGGCCTCAACTCACTGTTTTATTATTTTTCCCCCATCAGATGGGACAGTAGAGTTAGTACCCAATGAGAAAGAGTGAGCGAAAGAAATTTTTGAAGGATTTTGAGGACCTGAAGTATTTTGGAGCAATTTTGGGAGAGCCTATTGATGTAAAGACTTGTTTGATCATGTGATTTTGTATACTGATCTTGTATCTATGGATTTTCATGCACATATGGGTTTTGTATATAATGCATATGATGTATGTGATGGTAAAAGAAAACTATGCTTCTACAGGTTAATAGTTTAGCTTCCGCTATAAACTTTTGGATATACTGTACAGGTCCTAGACGGCATCTCGTTATTGAACTGTTAGTGTAGTTAACGTTTTTATAGATTTATGCCATGGATAGCACATGTGATCCCGTGTATGAATATTGTAGGAAGAATTGTCGATACTTGTTAATTGTGTGCTTGTAATAGTTGATCATACAGGGTGTATTTTTGGAGTTTCATCCAATTATAAATGAGACTCTATCAAAATTTCTACAAAAGTCTTGCCTTAATTTAGTCTTGTTCTTGTCTTGACGGAAGCTTTTAAGAAAAAAAAATCTATTCCGTCACACAAGCAAAATGAGGCGAACTAAATAAATGGGTAGATCAAGAATCAAAAAGCACAGTAGCAGAAGTACCACAAATAGGAAGAATACCTTCCATAACGGCGTCAGACGCCTTGGTTTCATTGGAAGACACAGCGAATGCCTTCCCAGGAATAGCTAGCTTAGGGGTAAGAGCTTGCTTCCAGTGAGGACAATCTTTAATCTTGTGTCCAAACTACCCATAATTGAAACATACATCCAACGGCTTGTAACAAGGCCTATCACTATGAGGCTTCCCGCAATGCTAACATGAATTGGCAGGAACTTGATTGGCCGGTGTAGAAGGACTAGCCTTCTTTCTTTGTCCTGCTTGTTTCAACCTCTTCAGTGGTCTCCCCGAACCTAGACAAGACCTAGAACCGGTGCCACTTCTGCTAGACATTCTCTTTTTGAAATGCTCCTCCTTCTCAAACTCTTTCTCATAGATCAAAGCGTGATCCAACACTTCTCCATACGTTGATAGCTTGAGAGTTACCAATTGCTTGCGAATATAGTCCCACAAGCCTCATAGAAACTTTCTGGATTTCCTCTCCTCATCCTCGGCCATACACGAAGCATACCAGGTTAACTCTATAAATTTTGCATCATACTCGGCCACTGTCCTGTTTCCTTGCCTCAAGCAGATAAACTCTTCCTCTTTCTGTTCGTGAAAGACGGATAAAAAGTACTTTTTCATGAATGCATCCTCAAATATAAACCAAGCGATATCATTCTCTAGCACACCTAAGGCCCTCTTCTTCATCTCCTACCACTGATGGGCTTCACCCTCCAACTGATACGAAGCAAACACACTTGGTCCTCCTCAAGACAATGGATAATAGTAGATACCTTCTTTAACCTTTGGAACCACGTGTGTACTTTGATTTGATCTAGCTTTCCTAGGAACTTAGGAACTCACTCCTAGACAATTGATTATAAGCAGACAGTCCAGGATTAGCAGGATCTGGAGCTGGAGTAGGAATAGGCACTGGAGCAAGATTTCTTTGCCCTATATTCTCAATGATATCTACCATACAACCAAACAGATTCAAATACTCAACCTCTCAATTATGAGGTTGACCACCTCCACGTGTTGTCCTTTGTCTCGGTGGCATTATCGACTACTGATAACTATTCTGAAATAAGAATGCGATGAGTTAGATTACAGGTCAGATACTAGCTAAGAAATTCTAATTCTACGCAATTAAACACAACTAACAGTCTAAGTAGGGAAAACTAGGATACTAGAACTATCCGATCTAGTTTAACCACCCTATGCCTGCATCTTTTTATTCCATCTAGCCTATACAATCCTAGGCTTCCGCAAAAGATTTAGATCAAGCTTAAGGCATCTCATCTCTGATACCAACTATGATGGACCACATTTCCTAACCAGAATCCGACATGGTCCCTGCTGTAAAATGACTATTAGACAAATACAAACCTGTACAAAATCCCAATGCAGCACATATTTATCAATAACAAACACACACATAGGATCTACAAAGCCACAACTACATTTGTGGCACAAACATCATAACTTCGGTCACAATGTCGACTCAGATAAGATGTCACTAGGTGCCCTAACAAACCATAAAAACCTGTGAAAGCATGAACATCCAACAAATACAATGGAAACTAAACTACCTGTACATCATTAACATATATATACATCAATAATACAAATCCATCTCAAAATATACAAAAGTATTCCATGAGTAACCAAATCACAAAATCTAAGTCCATAAGATTATCCTATAAGTCTTCATGCCTAGTCGACGTCTAATCCTCTACTTTGCCTAAACAGGCATAAACTCTTACTCATCTAAAGGAAGGAAAATAGTAAGGGTGAGCCAAATATTCAACAATGCACAATATAATTAACGATAATAAGCATTATACTTAAAATAAAGTAGCGGAAGGATATAGGAGCATAATAAAGATGAACAAATATGAAACATGATCAAATGCACTTTCCTGAATACATTTATCTTTTTTATTTAATTTTTGATCATTTTAGGTTCTAAAACATGTAGAAACTTCTTTACTTTGTGGACCACGGCCAATAGGCCTTACCAGCTAACAGAGTAGCTAATTGAGGAATGGAATCTATACGTACCTACACATTCTAAAGCGCTACCCATGATACCTCAAACTTTAACATCTCGTGGTGGACGATATGCCTTTCACCCGATATATAGGGCAGAATAACAGATACGCCACCAGAGCACCTCCCGTGACATAGGAGTATTCCTCTATCTACCACTATAATATTGTAAGGTATACTAGGGAATACTATCATCTAAAATATAAATCTTTTCTCTAGATTCATAATTACTTATTTTTAAGAGAAGGTTCCACCATAAACTTATACAAAGTTCTCACTCATCGGAGAACAAATTATCGGACATAACAAATTGTGGAGTTTCCTGCAAATACTTTGCATAACTTTCATAATTCTTTGATATGGATACAGATAATCATTTTCTTATGAGCTCATGTCTTCACATGCCTTTAATTACATGCATAAATCAACATAAAGCTGGGAACATGTAAGAAATTTTTATAACCACGAGGCAAACACAACTTTAGAGCTTCTAGTTAACAAATCCCTTCACAAATGCATGCAACGTAATTTTCGGAGCATATACAAAATTACATATTTAATGTACATGCAAATAAATATCACTATATATGTTCGATAATATTTTTAAAATACGTAAAATTAACAAATACAAAATATATGTGAATAAATACCAAATAATTAGAGTACCCACGTCTATAAAGCTAGAGTTTCAAGTTTCTAGCGCCAAATCATGCATAAATCTCAAATAAAATGAGTAAAATCAAAAGGGGCACGATTTAGGGTATCGATGAGCATAATACCATACAAATCTCACAAATTGGATATAAAATCAAAATATATATACATGCTCAAGTTATGAGCTTTGTAAAATATAAACTTAAATGGGTATCAGAACAATAATATCTAAAGAAAACTAAACAAAAGTGCAAAGAAATGAGAGAAAAGTATATGAGTGTACTTATCTCGACTCGATCTACCATTTCTATAGCTAGCTCTAAGCCGGAATCGGATTCGGGAACCTCAATCTCTTCCTTCTCTCTCTTTCCCTTCGTATTCTCTCTCTCCTCTATCATGAAAATCGAAAAAATATCGCAGAAATAACCCACGCGTGACTTTATATCGCAAGCTAGCGCTTGAGCTCTAGCCCAGCACATAGCTAGTGCTGGTCCACTGGATTCGACACCTGCCTTGCTGCCTCGGGCGCCCAATGGGTGCCCCTGCCACCTTTTCATATGCTCCCAAAAATTAACTTTTTTACATGAATTAAGCCTAATCTTTGATTATATTATCTTAATTACTCATAATTATGATATTATGGAAATTAAAACCTCACATCAACTGCCAGGAAACAGACCCTCTAGCAAACTTGACCCAAAATCTCGAAATGGACTTTTGGGAGTCGATATTGTCGCTCATATCAGCATCAATATATCCTACTAGCAGAGGCTGGTCACTTTCAAAACACATGCACAACATAGAGGTCCCCCGAAAATATCTCAGTATCCATTTTACTACTGACCAATGCTCTCTTCTAGGATTAGACAAAAAGTAACTGACTGTGCCAACAGCTTGAACTATGTCTGGTCTGGTATAGACCATAGAGTACATCAGGCTTCCCATGGTAAACGAATAAGGTATGCTCCTCTTGCTGGCTTTTTCATCATTGGTGGAAGGACATTACCAACTACTCAATTTGAAATGATTATCCAATAGAGTGCTCACCGGCTTCAATTTCTCTATATTGAAACGTTGGAGCACCTTTTCCACATAACTCTTTTAGAACATTTATAATCTCCTTGCCTTGTAGTTGTGAAATATTTTGATACTCAAAATCTGCTTTGTTGGCACCAAGTCATTCCTAGCAAAGGATTTCTCAAGCTGTTGCTTCAATTCAGTGATCCAGGAGGTATTACACACAACAATTGGAAAATCATCCACATAGAGTAGGAGAATAACAAAATCATCTTCCAAAAACCTCTGAACAAAGACACAATGATCCAAAATAGTCTTTCGGTAGCCTTGATCCGCCAAAATAGACTCAAACTTATTGTACCATTTCCTCAGAGCTTGCTTTATCCCATATAGGCTTTTCTTCAGATGATATACTAAATATTCCTTCTATTTAATGCAGAATCCTTTTAGTTTCTCTATGTAGATCTCCTCATCAAGGTCATTATAGAGAAACACTATCCATACATCCAACTATTCCACCTCCAAATCTGGGACAGCGGCCAATCCAAGTACCATTCGGATTGAAGATATTTTTACGACCGAGGTGAATATCTCGTCTAAGTTAATGCCATTTCACTAGTTAAACCCTTTCACAACCAACGTTGCTTTGTACCTTTGTTGTGAGTTATTTTCACCCGCCTTCAAACGGAAGACCAACTTGTTCTTCAAGGCTCACTTCCCCTTTGGCAACTTAGTTAGCTCGAACATATATTTCTCATGTAGTGAACTCATCTCATCCTACATGGCCTCAATCTACTATAGATTGTGTTCGCCTTCCATAACTTCTCCAAAGCTTTCCGGCTCCCCTCCATTAGTAAGCAAAATGTACTCACTGGTCGACAGGCGAATCAATTGTCATCGGTCTCTTAAAGATAATTGGACTGGAACGACCTTGGCTGACTCAGTTGTAATGTCTCGAATATTTTTGGAGTTTATGATTTTATGAAAATAAATAGTCTAATTAATTTTGATAATTATTTGACTGTTTTAGTAATTATTTTGGGTCTAGAATCTGGTGATTGGGTTTAGATACTCAAACTATTAACTTGAATTAATAATTTTAGCTTGGGTG
>JAODPA010065722.1:0-34225 GCA_025585075.1 Nepenthes mirabilis | reverse complement strand
AATAAGTAAAATAACTAACATTTTGTTACATTAAAACTCTCAAAAATATTTACCGGAAGCGAACTACACAGAAGTCGTCAAGTCGGACAGGGCTACTTCCTGGGAGACTTGTGATTTCACAGCTTCCGTACCCTATTTAACTCAAATCTCTTACGAGCAGAAGCGGCGGTCATTCTTGTATATCCTCCGATTCTCACAGGCCACGTACCCTCATAATCTTTCATTCAATTCAAAACCCTAGATCTCTGTCAGTCGAATTGCTTTCGGATATCACTTCTCTCCTAATTACTGGTTTGGCGAACTCCTCGTAGTTTTTGGTTCAATTCGTTGATGTTGATGATAGCATTAAACGTATCACTTAAAATGTTGAATCTTATGTTTTGCAGCTGTAAGATGGTGTCAGACGCGAGCAAGAAGAAGGCTGCTCAGAAGAAGGCTGCTGCTGCCGCCAAGAGGGGCGGAAAGGTCACCGCTGTGGCAGCCTCATCAAAAGCTGTGGCTGTTGCTGCGGGTACCGATGTCGATAAGGCAGCTGATGGAGTCAGCGATCTTCAAATTTCAGATCGGACTTGTACTGGTGTTCTCTGTTCGCACCCGCTATCGAGAGATATTCGGGTTAGTTGACGTTGAATTTCTTATCTTTTCTTTTATTCAAAATTGCTCGTTTGTCCCGGGTCATTGTAATAAATGAGCAAGTAGTAGCTATCATATGATTCGACGAGGTTAGTTCATGCTTCAGATTCTTTTTTTTTTTAGTAAGTTGTTTGGTTTGATGTCGAGAATGATTTGTTTTAACTTGAATTTTAAAAGTAGAATTTAGTTCATTTTATTTAAATTGAATTCATTTGCTTGGAATATTGTTTACTTTCCGGTAGAACTCAATTGAATTATATTGCTTAGTATGCTTAAAAATTGAAATGATTTGAACCACTTTCTCACGATGCCCTTATGTTATGTTGACACCATAATGAGTATAACACACCTGTTTAAACTAATGTGATATTAACAATCATACTAAAAAAATCAAAGTTGAAGACAGAGAGAACATTTTAGTGCAAGCAGATCATTTATGATGAAAACAATGGGCTTCAAGAGAAATGATTTGGAATTTTTGTAGGGCAGAACCATGCGGTGCCAACATAGGGAAACAAATATGGTAGAAGGCAGTATAATACTTAGAATGCCAATGTATTAAAGTTCATAAAATGAAAAAGATCTTTTTTGTGGCGCTTCTATTATACTCATTATGCTTAGCATTGCGGAGTCTTGATGCTTGTTGTTTGAAGTCTCGGTTTGATCCTTCATCGCTAGCAGCACATTTGTTCCCAACTTTCTTTGTCAGAAATCAAATCCCTTTTAAGACAAAAGATGCCACCACATACACATAAAAGGAATTAGTCTTGGATAAGCCTTAGGGCAACCTGTGCAACTGACGAAATAATTGGGATGTGTTCTGCTTGAAGTTTGCTGATGTTGTGATATTTTGAAGTTAGTGGTCACCTGGAAGATTTTCATTAGGGCTAAAGATTGTGTTAGAACATGTGCTGTATCTAGGTCTCAAGTATGCTAGAAACCAAATGTTTGGTGTTCAAGGCTTGAACTTAAACCTTGTGTTTGAAAACCTGATTTATGTAGCAATGATGATAACTACCTTGGTTGAGCAGAACCAGTAGATTCTCATTTTTTAATGATTAAATGCATCTTCTTACCTACGCCCAATGATGGCTGTACTAGTAAAATGAATAAATTGTAATTAAAATGAATGAATTGTACCCTGCATGTTGTGAGGATTGTTATTCTTAAAGTGATTCACCAATTATCAGAAACTTATATTGGTTGTTCTTTGCATGTTTTTGTGTTGTCTTGCTGATGGTCCGGTGACCTACACTTGGGGCTAATTAGGAGAAGAGGATTATCTATCTTGAGAGTGAGGCTTTGTGGAAGCCTGCTTGCAGTAAACTCACGATTCTTTTGTGCTTTGCAATCCTATATGCAGTATGAAGAAAGGTTTTACTTTTCATATGATATTATCATTGTAAACCACATTTACCATGCATACAGTGATAAATACTATATATGGGATATGTGAGGAACCCAATAACTATGGGTGTGGCATACATGAAGTTTTAGTTTGCCAATCTATTATTAATAGACTCAACTTGCTCCAGTATTGATTACGCTGAACGGCTTTGGATATATAAAGCAGAAAAAAAAAGGCTGGTTATTGCAACCTAAGTTAGTAGCTAGGCATATGATAAGGATTCCCTCCGCCTCTGTTTGTGGCATGCCTTGCACACCTATTATATTTTAATTATGTGATGTGTTGATCAATACTAGACTGAAATTGGTCTAAAACAGCACATGTTCAATTGTTTGCATAACTAAGAATAAAACCATGTCTCTCAATGCAAATGACAGACCGTCAGCATTGCGGGTTTTGGAATGATTAGATGTGAGACCACTTACAATGCTGAGAGGCTTTCTATGTCATAGTAAAGCAATCTTACCATTGTGTTAAGGATCATCTACAAAAAAAAAAGATGCTTTTGTAGTTATATATTTGCAGATGATAAGTGGAATACGTATTCTGACAAATGGAAGGCATGATATTGAGGTGTTGTCAGATATTTGTTGCAGGTTGGCCAGCTGAAATTGAGAATCAATTAGGAACGTGTGAACATGATTTGAACGTCTGCATTCTCTGTCAGTTTTTTCTGTAATGTTCATCTGACAGACACGGTGGCTTTAGTGGAGCATTGTTCATCTGACAGACACAGTGGCTTTAGTAGAGCATTTTACTCACCCGTTCATCATCATGTCTCCTGCCACAAGTTTTTTCTTTTAATCACATATTACCTGCATTAGTGCAGAACTTACTGGAAGCCCGGCAATGCTTTACTGTGGCTTGTTATTCTTGTTTGCTTTGACGAATCTTAGATCATGCGTAGGCAAATGATTGTCAGTCACCAGGTTTTTCTTCCAACTAAGATGAACTTGTTATTTCTTCTTGAATGTCTTAATCATGCCCATCTTTGTAAACACTCCCCTTGTAGTTAGCAATATTGGGTCTTAAATCCCTTTTTTTCTTGTACTTGCTGCTTAAACGGCTTTGTATTTACGTGTTTTTAATTGTAAAACTGCTGCGTTGATTTGTGCAGATAGAGTCTCTGTCACTCACTTTTCATGGGCATGATCTAATAGTTGATTCAGAATTGGAACTTAACTATGGAAGGTTTGTATTCCTCCAAATCTTCTCTTTTTTTGGATTAATTCTAGTTCTGCTTATCTGTGGGACCTTTACACATGCAATCACTTGCCTTATTTTCCCCTTTTTTGCAGGCGTTATGGGTTGCTTGGATTAAATGGTTGTGGGAAATCTACTCTTCTCACTGCTATAGGATGCCGTGAGCTTCCCATTCCAGATCACATGGATATTTATCATCTTAGCAGAGAAATTGAAGCGTCTGACATGTCTGCACTTGAGGCTGTTATAAGCTGCGACGAGGAGAGGATGAAGTTGGAAAAGGAGGCTGAAACACTAGCAGCACAGGTTCGGTCTAAAAATACTTGCATTTCTTCTAAAATACATGTGTTTCCTCAAAAGTTGTGGTCCTCATGGAGCTTATATATTGACTTAATAGATGATTCTGGTTGTAGGAGGATGGTGGTGGAGAAACACTGGACCGCATATATGAACGTTTAGAAGCTCTCGATGCATCAACTGCGGAAAAACGTGCTGCTGAAATACTGTACGGTCTTGGATTTAACAAGGCAATGCAAGTGAAGAAGACTCGAGATTTCTCTGGTGGCTGGAGAATGCGGATTGCATTAGCACGGTCCTTGTTCATGAATCCCACCATTTTATTGTTAGATGAACCTACAAATCATCTTGGTATGTTTCATTTCGTCCCTCTTGTTATACCCTCTTGCTAAGGATTTTGCAACATGCCTTGACTTCCACTATTCAACTATGCACGTGCACTTTTAGCATTGTTGTGTATATATAGCCATTGCCTCCACATCATGTCCATGTTTGGTGGCATGTTTTTGTGAATGATACTGTTGCCTTGATGATGGACCTCATGTAGTTAATTGCATCGTAATTTATTTCCAATTGTTTTTTTCTTTCAAACAACTTGCCATCATTTAAGTTCTGTTCGAGTAAGTTTGTAGAAATTATTTGATCATTGTCCTCAATTTTTCCTTCAGTTGTTTGACGTCTCTTTCACAGGTCTCATGCTAAGCCTACAGTAATTGTGTTGAATTTCTTCGGCTCTACTTATTTTGGTATTTTTTTTCCTTTCCTTTTCCGATTCTTTTGTTCTATCTTCCCTGCCCTCTAGTTTTTGTCAAATGAGTGCAGATTGTTACACATAATCCTTATAGTGTATGACAGTGTTAGATGGAATGCAAAATTATTGCTTAGCGTGTGGTGTAAGCTCTATTGAGAGACTATAAATTTGAATTCATTCATTGATTGTACGGACATATATTATGTGCTGAACTTCGAGATGAAAAATCATGTAATTTCTATGGATGTTTATCTGTTGGACAGCCATACCTTGGAAGGACGAATTGCTTACCTACCTATTTCTGTCTAATTTCTATTCCGTTATTTTCTGTGACCGGGGCGGTGCTTGTGATGGCAGATTTGGAAGCCTGTGTTTGGCTGGAGGAGACACTGAAGAATTTCAACCGCATTCTCGTCGTGGTGTCCCATTCACAAGATTTTCTGAATGGTATTTGCACAAATATCATCCACATGCAAAACAAGACTCTCAGGTTTTATACCGGAAACTACGACCAGTATGTTCAAACCCGTTGCGAACTCGAGGAGAACCAGATGAAGCAGTACAAGTGGGAACAAGAACAGATTTCTTCAATGAAGGAGTACATTGCTCGGTTTGGGCATGGTTCTGCAAAATTAGCTCGCCAGGCACAGAGCAAGGAGAAAACACTCGCAAAAATGGAGAGAGGAGGGCTGACGGAGAAGGTTGTGAGGGACCGAGTTCTGGTATTCCGTTTTGCGGATGTCGGAAAGCTTCCTCCACCAGTCCTGCAGTTTGTGGAAGTAACATTCGGCTACACGCCAGACAACCTGATCTACAAGAACCTGGACTTCGGGGTAGACCTCGACTCTCGGATAGCTCTAGTGGGTCCCAATGGGGCTGGGAAGAGCACGCTGCTGAAGCTGATGACGGGGGAGTTGATTCCCCTTGACGGCATGGTGCGGCGCCACAACCACCTGAGGATTGCGCAGTTCCACCAGCACCTGGCCGAGAAGCTCGATTTGGATATGTCTGCCTTGCAATACATGATGAAAGAGTACCCGGGAAACGAGGAAGAGAGGATGAGAGCAGCTATAGGGAAATTCGGGCTGTCGGGTAAAGCCCAGGTCATGCCAATGAAGAACCTATCGGACGGGCAAAGAAGCCGGATTATTTTTGCATGGCTGGCATATCGGCAGCCCCATATGCTGCTGCTGGACGAGCCTACTAATCACTTGGATATCGAGACGATCGACTCGCTAGCCGAGGCATTGAATGAGTGGGATGGGGGAATGGTTTTGGTTAGCCATGACTTCAGGCTCATAAACCAAGTGGCCCACGAGATATGGGTGTGCGAGAATCAAACCGTGGCTCGGTGGGAAGGCGACATCATAGACTTCAAGGAGCACCTTAAGAAGAAGGCTGGGTTAGCTGATTGAGGCAAATGGTTCAATAGTTTTAGTCCCATAATACATGATGGTCGCTGCTGCTGGAGACCAACTTGGCTTGCAGTTTGTGGCTCGGTTAATGCTCTTGTTTCTCCACTATTTGGAGGCAATAATGAGTAACATTATTTTTTTTGTCTTCCCTTTTCAGCAAATGTAATTTAAGTTCAATTGTCTTGGAGATTGTTCTTCGACCGTATTTCTCACTCTCTAGATATGATTATCCCACTATTAGGGTTTCCTGTTATGACTTTTGTTGGATCTGAAATATTTTGGATATGCCTTTTAGTTAGCCTTAGTGCATTCTTAATTGATGGGTATTCATCTATCTATTTATTCTTGTATTGATCTATTAGTATCAAGGGATAAGATGTTATATGATTAAAATATTATTTCTAAATATCTTAGAAGGAACAATTTGATATTTACTGTTACTGGTTTGTCTTTCATTTTGACTTGGGGTTGGTTTGGGTACCCTAATTGTGAGGCTCTTGCTTCTTACTATCATCTTCTTGCATTGTCACTCTGCCCTTATTAGGGTTTTGTTATGTTCCGCCACCGCTTTCGATGTGGGTAGATTGTGATGGATGTATCAGAGGGCAGCCGATATCAATCCGAGATCGATGGTGCCAGTGCCATTACTGTCTTGCATCAGCGGTTGGGCCTATTTTGTTGCTTTGATGATGTTGTAGGAGTTTTTTTTGAATACTCTCTAATAATATTACGTCTTATCATTTTATTNTTATAACTAAATAAATAGATGGTTTAAAATATTATAAAGCAACAATGAACACAAACATCAAATAATACAAATGTATATTCTCCCAATTTTCATATCTAATATGCTCATATACATATTTTATTCAATATAATTATACCCAATGTGCGTTTAATTCGCAAATAAGTACCTTTTATACAAAATGCTCGCATATAATATGTGCCTAAATGGTCCATGAACACATTTTATTTACAATAATGGTACCTGATATGCATTTAAATGGTACACATGTGTTGAAAAACTATTACATATTTTTAACCTAATTTTCAACCATATATATATTTTTCTTCTCTTCATTAAAGGCACAAATCTATTGAGAAAAAGAAATTTAATTCCAAAGCTCTCATTGCTCAGTGTAAAAAGAGATCATCACTTGAGAAAATTAAACCATTTTATTGATATTAAATTGTCAAATTTTTCTCACCCATTTATTTTTTCTATTATTTAGTTGGTAAACCTTCATTGACATATTGATAACATATATATTGAAATCCAATAGTATATAGAAATTCACTAACACATGAAATAAGTTTAATAAAAAGATCAAAAATTATCCGATTACACTATTATGAACAAATCTAATGAGTTTCTTAATATAAATTATAAATTATGCGTAAATTGGCTAAAATTTGATTTATTTATACCACTTGGATCATAAGTTGACTTTTATAATACATTATTTTCACTGATTAGAGAAAAGTTTAAAAAATTTTATTCGATAACATCTGTGTTATTTCTTTTACTATCTCAAATTTATTTTAGTAATATATTTTCTATGAAAATTAAAGTTGATTTACATTTAATAAACATACACATTACATGTATTTTATATTCGTTGAAAATTTACTTTAGAAGCAAATTACGTATAATGGATAATATAATTAGTACAAGATGGTTGCTTTAGAAGCAGAATTCATGTTCACTTGGTTACTATGTCAAAAAACCCACTGATATGGAAGTTTAAATTATTCTTAATTGATATTCAAGTTTTTACAATGGATGGCTCTTTGGTTATTACTAACTTGTCGGGCACCTTATGCGGGAAGAGGGGGCTTCAACACCCTCAGAAACCGTAAAAATTTAAATTTAATGGCACCTATTTTTTAAAAAAAATATTGTTATTATTATTTTTTTAATATAAAAATACGGGCTATTGGATTTTAAATTCAACGGCACTATTGACGTCGGAGGCATTGTGACATCCATACGCATCTCAACGTCCTACAGTATCACCTTATGCAGCCTCTTGTTTTTTTGGTAAGTAGCTTATGGGGCCTCAACCTCAAATATTTGATGGAAATCACTTAGAAAAAACAAGTCCCCTTGAAATAAAAAACCCATTTTTTCAATAGTATTCCTCACCTAACAATCTGTAAACCCATTAAATTTGGTGTAACACGTGGGAACAAGGCCCAAGCGAGGGTATGATCCTCCTCCGTTCAAAAAAACCTATCAAATCAAAATTTAATTATCAATATTTAAAAATAAAAAAATAATTCAACGGTATAGATAAAATTAGTAAAATCTCCGATCCTGCCAGTAGGGTAAATAGAACAGTAGTTAGCTACTTTGAACAGTTGAATTTTTTTCTTTTTTTAATTTATATTTTTTTTGTAATTTTTAATTAAATCATTTACAGCTTATGAGTCACGACTTACAAGCTACGAATTCTGGAAAAAGTCGAGACAAAATAATTACACCTCCAAACTAAACTAAGTTTATAGCTGGTGGTGCTATCCATCAAATTTAACGAGGTCAGTGAAGAGCATTAATATTTTGTTCATTGTTTATATTTTCCTTTTGACAAATTAATTCTCGTCTTCTTCACACGAGAAAATACATGACAGAATAAATCACTCTCTCTCTCCTCCTCCTCCTCTCTCTCAGAGCAGCTTTTAGCAATAATGGACTTCACGGGCAATGATTCCGTGTCTTTCGTGGTCCTCACCTTTATATATTCCGTCTTCAGTTCTTTGTCGTGAGCTGCCCACATACAAAAATGTCCACCATGTCGTCGTCATCCTCTTCTGCTGCTTCTGCAGTCACACTCTTCGCCGCTCTACCCACTCTACTCCTCGCCATCCTGCTACAGACCTCACAGTGTCTCGACGCCAAGCCAGCCAACGCCACCCGCCGCCAACGGCAACTGTCTGTGGATTACTACGCCAAGTCCTGCCCTCAGGTGGAGCAGCTCGTCGCTTCCGTCACCGCCCGCCAGTTCAAAGAAGCGCCCGTCTCCGCCGCCGCCACCATTCGCCTCTTCTTCCACGATTGCTTCGTTGAGGTTAAAACTCTGGCCCTTTATTCACTTAAGCATGTATGTTAAATGGCAAAGCAATTGGAAAAGCATCATATCGTATATTCCAGAAATCTATCCACCCTGGTGCTGCTAACTGGTTTAAAAACCAATCTAGTAATATCTACGTGAATAGATAATGTGACGGTTTATCTATCTTAATAAATACTAATAATTTTAATATAGGATGTTTTCAAGAATCTTACACCTTCTAGTTAGTTTAATTTATGAAATATCAAGATTCATTAATCCATTGCAGGAAATAATTATTCTACATTTATTTCATCATTTTGGAGGACCTAATAGCCAATGTTTACTGTTGGGTCACAATATAATGACCCATAAAATACGGTCCAAATGAAAGGCCCAAGTGAAAAGCCCAGAAATGCGCCCACGAGCCAAGAGAGCTAAACGGCCCAAGAAGCTCAAGACACGGGCTAGCACCTCACAAGTCAAAGCTACGACAAAGGTCCGAGAGGCCCAGGGAGCTCGAGGACATCGCGGATAACACCAAGATATAAGGACAAGAAGGAAAAGCCCGAGAACCTCAGAAGTTCTACCAAGCCTCAAGTTAGTTCGAGAAATCAAGAAGACCCGAAGACCCTTCACGAAGGTACAACGGATCAAGGATCCTCCGAGAGCTGCCTTCTCCAAGTCCGCAAAAGCACAAAGCAACAAGGCATGCCACGCAAGGACGAGGACGGCCTCAAGCACAACCGAGAACGCCAACTAAGCAACTTTGCCGATTCCCAATGAACCTGCTACCACTACCAGACGCCGTCTCTATAGGGCACGCCTAGTCAAATCAAGACTGACGCCTAGACCGAGCCTGACACGCTCAGGCCCAACAAGCGGCGCCAGCCGCATGCTATCCTGCGCACGTTAGCAGTATTAAATGTGACCAGTGGGACAGTGGGCAGCCACTCGGCCACCCGCCGGCTGCCACGTGTCCCTTCCTTAACGGCACATTTTTTCCTATAAATACCTGACAAAATCCATTTCAAAGGGGTCCCTCTCCAAACTCATTCCAGACAAAGAGGAAGACTTCAACTCTCTCATTCTCTCTCGGCCCCACTCTCCCTCTCTTCCAAGCAAGAAGAAACGAAAAGAGTGACAAAGCTTCCTAACGAGAGAAATTCTTAAAAAGAGAAACACAAAACAAGAGATAATGAAGGGATCTGCCTAAACACTTGTATTTTGTAAAGACTTCCATCTCATAGTGAAATATTTTTAAGGGCACAGAGTCTCGTGGTTTTTCCTCCTCATTCAAGGGAGGCTTTCCATATAAAACCCTGTCTCAACCCCTCTCTCTCTATAACTCTCAACCTCAAATACTTGTGTTGCACGTGGACCCCGAGTTTCAGGATGCAACATTGGCGCCGTCTGTGGGAACATGAAAAAAGGCTCACGCACTTTTCACCCTCACCGAACAACCAGCGTTCCGAAGATGGTGAGCAGACAAGATAGTACGTCCACCCGAGAGGTGGAACACTTCGACAGATGTATCCCATCAGGCGGGAGGATGAGTGGCGGTCCCGGTACTAGCGTGCGCAAGTTGGTATAGAAGCTGGACAGCCTTTCAAGAGTCGTCTGTACCCTCTGTGAGAGGGTGGACGAGCAGTCCATGGGCGCGCACCCTGAAAATTCGCGCCCAGCATCGCCCCAGAGGCAACAAGCGGCGCAGGCTCCTGACGAGTTGAGGGACTACCTCAACAGAAAGAAGTCCTTGAGCCAGGCCCCGACGAAGAAAGGGCTCAAGAGGCTCTGGAAAACAGTCTTCGGATCCAAAATCGATGAAACGAGTCAGTCGGGAGGACGAGAAGACCCCCTGCCCCCGAGGACAGGGGAAGGAAAAAGAAGGGTGAGCGCCCAAATGAAGACCCAAGAACCGTCCGGGCAGCATGAGCCCGAACGGATGGTCCTTGGAGGAGACGGGCCCTCAGGCCCCCTGCTCTCACTGAGTCCCTCACCAACATCCTGAGGCAGATCAGGGACGAAGAGTTCCTAAGATGGCCCAAGGCATTGAAGATCCAGAGGAAGGCGACCAGTGGGAGTACTGCCATTACCACTGCAGCCGCGGCCACGACACTGAGGACTGCAGGAAGCTCCAAGAAAAAATCGAGCGGCTGGTAATGGAAGGCTATCTCGACGGCTTCCTGCCACGACCCGGGCATGACCCCGGAATAGCAGGACGCAGCCAGTCGCGCAGCTCGAAAGGCAAGGCCATAATGGGTGCGGAGCATGCCTGACCATCCGTTGGGGACGCCAATACCGGCGTAGCCAGCACTGAACATAACTGTCAGAAGGACCAAGGGAGCAGCGCGAGGAGCACCAGGACCCGGGCATACGGACTAATGTAACGTGAAGATTCAAAAGGCCCTGGAGGCCACACCATGTAACACGTATATATCAATGAAAACGTCCATTCGTTATGTCCAGTATGAAGTATTCTCATGCTCCCTCATCAACAACAAAGCAATTCGTAACTCAACTCCAAAAACTCCGCTGTGACCGAGCGGCCCCAGAGGTCGAACTCCAAAAACTGGGTTGTGATCGACCGGCCACAGAGGTCGAACTCCAAAAACTCGGCTGTGACCGAGCGGCCCCAGTGGCTGAACTCTAAAAAACTCGGCTATGATCAAGCGGCCCCAGAGGTAGAGGTCGAACTCCAAAAACTCGGTTGTGACCGAGCGGCCCAAGAGATCGAATTCCAAAAAACTCGGTTGTGACCGAGCGGCCCGAGAGGTAGAGGTCGAACTCCAAAAACTCGACTGTGACCGAGTGGCCCCAGAGGTCGAACCCCAAAAAACTCGGCTGTGACTGAACGGCCCCAGAGGTCGAAGCCCAAAAACTCGGCTGTGACCGAGCGGCCCCAGAGGTCAAACTATAAAAACTCGACTGTGACCGAGCAGCCCTAGAGGTTGAACTCTAAAAACTTGGCTATGACCGAGCGGCCCCAGAGGTCAAATTTCAAAAAACTCGGCTGTGACCGAGTGGCCCCAGACGTCGAACCCCAAAAACTCGGCTGTGACCGAGCGGCCCCAGAGGTCGAACTCCAAAACTCGGTCCCATCCAAGCGGCCCCAGAGGTCGAATTCTGGCAACTGCATCCAACGCCAAAGAACCCGAAACATTCAAGGATTAGAGAATCCTAAGGAGATCATGCGCTCAAAGCTAAAAGCAAAGCGCTGTGTATCGCGCCACAAAAAAAAAAAGAGCAACGCTCGTACACACAAGACAAACAGAACAAAAGGTCCAATAAGGACAAGTTTTATTCATAAGAATGAATCTATGTACAACACTGTAAGAAAAGAAACAAAACGTCAAGGGAGCGCCTCTTGGCCACCTTCTCCTTGAGCCTCTTGAGTGCCTGAAGATCCTGCCTGGTCCGTCGGAACTAGCTCCTCGGGCATCAGAGGTTCACCTTCAGGCCTTGCCAAAAGAGGCCCAGGGAAAGGCCTCCCAGCAATGCCATACAAGTCTCCCGCGCATAAGGCACTGGCATTCCTGGGATCGAGGACGGCCACGGGAAACCGCGGACGGATCAGTCGTAGCACTCGGCAGCACATGTGAATGCCCTCCCGGTACTTGTTGTCCAATAACGATGCCATGTCCGCGAGCTGCACAGACGTCCTCAACCTCTCCTCCTGACGGAGGACCCTATCCCGGAGAAGGTCCTGATGAATCCGCAGGAGCTTGACGGTGTCCTCCAAAGAGGTGATCTTCCCCTTTGCTTCAGCAAACTCCGCTTCGGCCCGTTGCGCAACCTCCCGAGCGGCCCTCAAAGACTCCATCTCCTAGCGGGACTGGGCGACCTCTCCCACCAGCTCGGTAAGGCCTCCAATCAGACCCTGGAGCTGCAACAGAATAGCTCATCAAAACACGAGCGACTAAAGACAAGACGGGAGAAGAAACAGTGGGTTACCTTAGAAACCAGAGGATCACGCCCTGGGCCACGCTCCCCAAAAGCCTCAGGCTCATGCAAATCGCCCCCAGGTGCTGGAAGCGCCACCTCAGGCACAGGCTCCGCAGCAATAAAAGGCACTGAAGAGCCTACCTCGAAATCGGCACCCCCAGGAAGCTTAGACGGTTGCTCAACTTGAACTGTAATGGGGTGCTCAGAAGGGTCAAGGGGCATCAAGTCAGCAACGCCAAACTCCTCAACCACTACCACCTCTCGGACCGCCTCAGCCGTGATTTCCCTCTCAGCGTTCGCCCAGGAGTTCCCGCCTCCTATGTCCTCGGAAGAATGATCAATCCTGTCCAAGACGTCACAAGACAAATCAACGGGAACTCCAGAAATAGGATCATCACTGGGGGGGCTGGACGTCCGAAATCTCCACAATCTGTGCAATCACCCCCGAGGACTCAACAAGAGGATTAGCAGTGAAAGTGAATGCGAGACCTTCAGTCCCCGAGGACTCAGCAAGGGGATCAGCAGTGAAAGTGAAGGCGAGACCTTCAGTCCCCGAGGACTCTGATAAAGTACCAGTCCTTGGCCTCTTAAGCAGAGGGGCAATCACATCGTCGTCATCCAAATCATCGATGTTAAAGTCATCATCGTCGTCAGAGGAAACTCAACAATCGCCACTGGGCGCTTCGAGCTCTCGGCCGAAATGTCCTTTTTCAAGTAGCCAGCAGGTCCCTCAATCATTAGTGGCTCCGCCTTCCTCCTCAGTCTCTTTGTCTTGGACTTCTTGGGAGGAGCGGCAGCGGAGGCCTCGGCCCTTGGTCCCCACTTGGCCTCCTCAAAGTTCTCGGGCGACAACCAGATGTTGCGTTTATCTTGGTGAAAGCCTCTGAGATTGGCTAACACCAAGCCCGTGAACTCCTTCACGCTCTCCCTGTCCTCCTTCGAGGGATCGAAACTGTACTAGCTAGCCACTTTCCCCCAGCCAACGGGGATGGCCCAGTGCTCATGAACTCCAAGAAAGAAGAACTTATCCTTCCACCGCTTCGAGGAGTTCGGGTTTCCCCCGCACATCAAGGAAAAGTCTGGGCGGGGAGTCATGGTGATCCAGTTAAGGTTATGTGTGAAGCGAAAGATAACCTTGACAGTGGTAACGTTCAGGAGCATCTTATGGCACCAGAAGAAAACGCACAATGAGACCAAACACCTTACTGCATTTGGCTGAAGCCTGGCAAAGGGAACTCCAAGTCCCCTCATGATGTCGTAAAGCTCCTCTGTCACAGGAAACTGCAGCCCACCTTTGAGGTGGACCTCATAAACGGTGAAGAAGCCATCCTGAGGGCACCACGTCCTGTCATGCGACTCCGGGATCATCATGGCCATGCACTCGGAGATCCGATATCGTGCCTGAATCTCCGCGAGCCTGTCAAGCGTCATCGTAGAGGAAATATCTCTCACTTCAGGCGCTATCGACATCGAAAAGCGAAGACAAAAGAACAAAAAAAATCTCAACCATAGGAGAGCAGGTGTCTCAGCACTTTAGGGGAGAAAATGAAAAGCATACGCGAAGGTGGAGAATCAGGGTGAGAAGCCTCTTAAATACTCCTGGTATTCAAAAATGCGCACTCATTATCCATGCCACGCGTCGGCCGGTCGTTCGTCCCCAGAAAATGATGGCCTTACCTTCCCAAGACACCTGTCAGCACGTCACCTCAGGATTTAATGCCCTGCAGAAGCCCAAACGGTGGCTCTAGGAAGACCTCGGATTCAAAAAGAAGTTCTCGGATGACTTCTCGCTAAACCTAGCACCACACTCCTTCCAAGGAAGTCCACACTCACGCCACATGTACCTGGACATTCATGCTCCTGCCTGCCCAAGAACGCCCCTTTCGAGTCCCGACACGCGCACGGACAAATCGGAGCAGGGAGAAATCAACCTCTCGAGAGATGCAGCGACTTCATACCAAACGGTCAAGGACCTCGAACCCTTTGGCATGGGGGGCTGTGTTGGGTCCCAATATAATGTCCCATAAAATACGGCCCAAAGGAAATGCCCAAGTAGAAAGCCCAGAAATGCGCCCACGAGCCAAGAGAGCTGAACGGCCCAAGAAGCCCAAGACATAGGCTAGCACCTCACAAGTCAAAGTTGCGACAAAGGTCCGAGAGGCCCAGAGAGCTCGAGGACATCGCGGATGACACCCAGATATGAGGACAAGAAGGAAAAGCCCGAAAACTTCAAAAGTTCTACCAAGCCTCAAGTTAGTCCGAGAAGTCAAGAAGACCCGGGGACCCTCCACGAAGAGACAACGGATCAAAGATCCTCCGAGAGCTGCCTTCTCCAAGTCCGTAAAAGCACAAAGCAACAAGGCATGCCACGCAAGGACGAGGACTGCCTTAGGCACGACCGAGAACGCCAACTAAGCAACTTCGCTGATTCCCAATGAACCTGCTACCACTACTAGACGCCGTCTCTACAGGGCACGCCTAGTCAAATCAAGACTGACGCCTAAACCCTGCGAGCCTGACACGCTCAGGCCCAACCAGTGGCGCTAGCCGCATACTATCCTGCGCACGTCAGCTGTATTAAATTTGACCAGTGGGACAGTGGGCAGCCACTCGGCCACCCGTCGGCTGCCACGTGTCCCCTCCTTAACGGCACATTTTTTCCTATAAATACCCGACGAAAGACTTCAACTCACTCCAGACAAAGAGAAAGACTTCAACTCTCTGATTCTCTCTCGGCCCCACTCTCCCTCTCTTCCAAGCAAAAAGAAACGAAAAGAGTGACAAAGCTTCCCAATGAGAAAAATTCCTAAGAAGAGAAACACAAAATAAGAGACAAGAAAGGGATCTACCTAAACACTTGTACTTTGTAAAGACTTTCATCTCATAGTGAAATATTTTTAAGGGCCCAGAGCTTTGTGATTTTTTCTCCTCATTCAAGGGAAGCTTTTCACGTAAAACCCGGTCTCAACCCCTCTCTCTCTCTATAACTCTTAACCTCAAACATTTGTGTTGTACGTGGACTCCGAGTTCTAGGATGCAACATTCACTTTACAGTAACCATAAACTTGCATAATAATCAAGCCATTTTTAATATAATAGCCTATTAGTCCTCCTTAGTTGAAGGGATTGGCTATTAAATTAAAACTTGTAATGATCAATTTTGGTAAGGTTTTCCTTTTCCATGTTAGAAAACACATCCCCTTCCTTCTCCTATGTCAAATCTTCAGTCGGAAAGGTAGCCGTGGAACTACTCATGTGCCATTAAAAAAAATAAGAAGGCATGGCAAAGATGGAACAGAAAAATTAGAATTTTTATTCAAATGCCTTCAATTTCATATTTTTTTTCATGTTACAATGGGACTTCATTAACATAGCATAAAGTTGGAGTCTTCTGATTTTTAAATTCAATGTATAAAATATAACTCATATTAACTTACTTAGAGAGGATAGTAACAATCATTCAATATTCCTAATCAAATTGCAACTCCCCCAATTGACTAGATTAGAACCTTGTGGCATGACAAGAAAAGACATTTAACATTTCAAAGTAAATTTTAAATCTACTAATTAATTGGGATTAATTTCTTAAAATTACCCCTTAAATGCAATTAATCTAGGGTCTTCATCATGAGCATCACATTCAACCATTTGAACAAATCAAACTTTAGTAATTTTGTAAAAATCTCAACAACTTCATCATGGGACTTGCAATGAAATGATAATGAGTATCAATGTACTTACTCCTTTCATGCAATATAAAAATTTTTATGAAGACAATTATTGACTTATTATTAATATAAATCTTTGTGGGATTTTCTCTCAAATAAAAATAGTAACTTTTTAAGCCAAATTGCTTGACACATGATACAATTAGCTACCACATACTCAACTTCACAAGTTGATAAAATAATAGTTACTTATTTGAATACTATATAAAAGCTGAATTGCCAAATCTCTGTCAATATACCCACAACGATTAAATTCATTAGCATATAAATAAAACAAACTATCATTGAGGGTCCTTTTAATAAAACAAAGAATATGTTTCGCTGCATCAATGTTAGTTTGATTTAGTATTTTCATGTACTAACTAGTCAAGCTAACATCATAAAGAATATTCATCCTCATTTAAGTAAGATATCGAAAACTTCCAACAAGACTTTCAAAGTGTGTTGGATCAACACCATTAACATAAACATTTTTCCTTAATTCCAACCACATGCTACAGGCTTGACCAAATTGCATGCTTCTATATAAAACTTCTTAAGAAGCTCCCTTCTTCTCCTTACGCTACTTCAATCCCGAGATAATAAGGCATCAAGCCATTGTCCATCATTTTAAATTCCTTAAGTATGCTCTATTTGAACTCATCAAATAATAAAGAATTATTTCCTGTAAAAATCAAGTCATGTACATAGAGGCTTTCAAAAAATACTACTCCATTGGCAAAATTATTCATATAAAGTTCATGCTCATAAGGGAATTTCTAAAAATTGTTATCATGGAAGTACTAGTTAATTCTTGCATTCCATATCCCTTCTACTTGTTTAAACCCACAGAGTGTTTTCTTCAACTTGTAAATTTTATCTTCATGCATGACTTTGATCACCCAAAAGGTTTTTCAATATATACCTCTTCTTCAAGAAAATCATTCAAGGATATCGATTTTAAGTCAAATTGGTAGATCTTCCATTACTATTGAGCGACAATTGAAACTAGAAACCTGATAGTCTCCAATCAAGCTACAAGTGTAAACACCTATCCGTAGTCAATCCTGGCTACTTGTTTGTAACCTTCGGCAACTAACCTCTAATCTTGCCTAGAATCATTGCACTTTACTGCTTGCATTTTCATTGTATTGAAAATCCACTTTACACTGGTAACTTTCTGCGCTCTTGGTAAAATGGTGAGTTCCCAGGTACCTTTTTTTCCGATTGCCTTAATCTCCTCGTCCATGGCTTTTCTCCACTTCTCTTCTTAGATAGTTTCTACAAAATTGAATACTCACCTCTTTGATCGGATCAAAACAGCTTGATATAGTGTCCACTTTACTTCTCTATAACAATCTCAAACATTATGAACACATTAAATACTTCGAATTTTGTTTTTAAGAAATAAACCCGTGTTTTCCAACTATAGTCATCAATAAATATAAAAAGCCATCTATTCTTTCCATTTAATATTGGATTTAATAGTCTACAAAAATCAGTATGAACAAATTCAAGTGGTTGTGATAGTCTCCACTTCACTTCATTGGAAAAGCTAGATCGATGATGCTTTTCAAGATACATTCTTCACAAATCTCATTTAAATGGGCATACCTCTCACTATGTTATTGCCTGAATATATTTTTAGCCCACCAAATTTAAAGTAACTGAATCTCAAATGCCATAACCACGCCTCATCTTTCAAAATCGCATTCAAGCATCTTTCCCGCATCACGTTTGATGTCTAAAGAAAGCATTCTATTACTTGATATCTCTACAATTAATTTGTTAGAAGTATTTTTTATTGTTAGATAAGGATTATTCATGCTAATAGTATAATCCTTTTTCAACAGTCATCCCATACTCAAAGTAATATTTGCCATGTCTAGAACATAATAGACATCAAAACTAAAAAATTTAATTTTAATTTTTTTTAATTTGATAAGAATATTACTTTTATTTTTTGCCAAAATTTTGAAAGAGTTACCAAAAGTGACTTATCCTTGAGATATCCCATCAAGATCAACAAATATCTCATTTTTATCGCACATGTGATTGCTTGTATCTGTGCCTAGGAACCACGCGCTTCTTTTGTCCCCATCAAGCCCATTCTGAGCTAACAATAAGGTATAGCTGGCTTCATAGTTATCTTTATCTGCTAGATTAGCATACTCATTGTTTTCATTATTGTCCTTTAATCTACACTTATAGATATAATGTCTTATTTTTTTTTTACAATTGTAGCACTTCCCGTCTTTCTTGCCATGCCATTGTCCACCATAGCCTCCACCATTTATTCCTCTTACCCGCAATCTTTCTCTTCCTCCAAAAATAAAAGAATTTTCATCCCGTCTACCTCCATGTATACCTCTTCTTCTATTGTTCCTTCCTCGGCCTCTATAACCTTTGCCTTTACTTTTTGAAAGTTCTCCTCTTGGTCTTTGACGTATTTGAACGAAAGCTTAAATTAGAAGGCATGCTTAAATAAAGTCACAAACTTCTTGTTTATTTGTTATTTATGAACTTTAAGTGTGACTTTCAAGTTATTAGTAGTCGAAGTAGTAAGATTTTTTTACTCTTATTTGACTCTTCAATTATAATAACAATGTGCTCAAACTTAAAATTGAGTATAAAAGTTTTTCTACTACACTTACACTTTCAACTTTTTCATCATATCTTTGAATTTGATTTACAATCATCATCATTTTTGTGAGACAATTAACAATGCATTTATCATCATTCATATTCAACATCTTAAGTTCGTCTCATAAGATTTATAGTTGTACCCTCATTGTCTTAGCAATTCCTCAAAAAGAACTTTTTAGAATGTCCCATGTTTGCTTAGAAGTAGCAGCAGTAAAAAAATTTTTAAAGTTTATTTCTATACCTTGATAGATAAAACATAACGCGTTTTTGCCTTTCTTATTCATTTCCTTCAATTGATTTCTTTGATTCTCCAACAAGCTCTCCTCTTGTACTTGAGTGTTGGGCTCCTCATACCCTCAATCAACAAGATTTCATAAGTTTTAAAATCCCAAGAGCACCTTTATTTGGATACTTCTATTGTCATAGTTATCTTTTTCTAAAATAAAAAATTTTAATTAGAAGAAATTATTTATGCCTACTACTCCTTGGATCTCAGTTTTGTGCTAATTGTATGAAGAGCTAAGCATTTAATTTCTCTGATACTAATTTGATAAGCTAATGGTAGATCTACTCATACAGCATGAGAAAAAAGATAGGATGGTAAAGATGGAGAAGAAAAATCAAAATCTTTTTTCAAGTGTCTTCAATTTTAAATTTTTTAATGTTATAAGAACTCCATTAATATAATACTAAGTTAAAAAATTCAATGTTTAGGTTTATTATCAAAAATATAACTCACATTAAATTATCTAGGGATAAGACAATGAAAGATACTTGATATTTTAACTTCCTTTATTAATTGGATTGAAACCTAGGGATAAGAAAATAAAAAATATTTAACATTTATAATTAAGTTTCAAATCCCCTAATTAATTGAGATTAAATTCTCAACAATTTTAATTATTACATCAACTATCTAAGCTTATCAAATACATGATTTTATTATGTGATGATTCAAACCCAAATCACCTGACCTAACACGAAAAGTTCACATCGAAACCTCAAACTATATGCACCATCGAATATCGATCATAATTTTAAGCATTCATCAACACAAAATCAACTTTTTATCAAAGTAACGTATAAATAACCAACATAAGAAATATTAAGACCAAGAAACATGATCCTAAAAATAACCATCAAATCTCTACAACAACAAATTCTATATATCACTAAAAAAAAATAAGAGGCACTAGTCTCAAGAATTCTCACTAGTTATAAGTCTACAACAAAATCCCCTGCTAATGCTATATATTTAACTCAAATTTAGAGTTAATAAAATATAACGGCTAGTCATATGCACAGAAAGAAATAATAATTCATAACAGATAATAATCAATCATCAACTCAGATAAACAATATCAAAATATTTAAAAATAATAAAATAAAGTTCAACAATAATCTATATTCAAAACTCTATGACTCATCGCAACTACAACTGAAAAATAATAATAATGAAAGGTCCCACCAAATTTGTGATGTCCCACATCAGATAGGGAGGGGAACGAAGCGTGTCTTATAAGGGCGTGGATACCTCTCCCTTGTAGACGCGTTTTGGGGGCGGTAAAAGCCGTCTGCTAGTAATAAAACCGTGCGTCTGTGTGGCAAAGCGGACAATATTCACAAGCGGGTATCCGAGGACGTTACATATGGTATCAGAGATGGGGCCCGGTTCAGTGTGCCAACGCGTATGCTGGGCTCCCAAGGGGGGTGGACTATGATGTCTCACATCGGATGGGGAGAGGAACGAAACGTGCCTTATAAGGGTGTGGATATCTCTCCCTTGTGGACACGTTTTGGATATTTTTTTAGATATTTTACTGATTTCTATTTATATATTTGAAATGTATGTTGATTGGTTTGCATGGTTAATGAAGGGATGTGACGCATCAATCTTGATATCAACTAGGCCAGGAAGCAAAGTGTTAGCGGAAAAGGATGCGCCCGACAACAAGAATTTGGCCGCTGAGGCGTTCGACAGCATCAACAAAGCCAAATCCCTAGTGGAGAGCAAGTGCCCCGGTCTCATCTCTTGTGCTGACATTCTAGCAGTAGCAGCAAGAGATTTCGTACGCTTGGTAAGTTTACTTCTCACTGGTTCAACAATCTAAGCCGACTTATCATGTTCAGATATAACATGTCAAAAAAAAGAGAAAAAAAAGGGGGGGGGGGAGGGGATTCTTGAGGCTCGAAACTCTACATCATCACCTGTTAACGAGGCTAGAAAACTATATCGAGAAGCCAATTAACATAAAAAGAGTCATTGCTAAGATTCTGCACATCCCAAAAGCTTAAATTATCGTGTGAGCAACAGCCTCAGGTTTTCAATGAATTGAAAATGCAGCTGTTAGTCTTATATCTATTCATTGAAATTGAAAAAGCACGTTTTGTGCTAACGTGTTTCGACGCCGTTTAAAAGTATAGCGGAAGTAGTGAATAATAATAAATATCTAATACACGTAAAAGATATTTAATTTTAGATACTAACAAGTTTAACAATCATGTACGATATAAGTAGCAATAAAGATAAAGACTCAATTTTTGATGACGAAGTGAAAACTCGATACCCACGGTATCGAGAAAAACACTCCGAGCTTCAACGGCCAGGGAAGCAATGCACTATGAAAATCAACTTACAGACCGGGTGGTAACGACGCGCTAACCTAGCCGACTTACTCCGATCACGTGATCCCTACCAAGGAACTCCTTGGATTTTCCCGCGGCAACGGAACCGGACTCCTTCCAGTCTTCACGTCAATCTTTCCTCGAACCACTTGAATTTTCAATCACGAACGAGTCTCCTTATTCATGAACCAAAGTCTCCAACGATGGTAGAAGGTAAAGTTTCAATGATTAAAGAATGTGGGTGAGAAAACTAGTTTGAACATGTAGAGCAATATTGTAGAGATTAGTTTTCTCAAGAGAAGTAGGAATAATGGAGCATTTTAGGCTTTCTTCTCCAATGAGGCACGTAAATCAACTTTGCAGAATTCTTAGGGTTTCAAAAAATAAGGCTAGAATTTATAGTGGAGCCAAAAACGCGTTTAAAAATTCTGCCCATTGGACCGGCGCTCGAGCGGGGCTCGAGTGAGCAGCAAGCGGCCCCCCTACTGGATTTACGGCTCGAGCGGATCTCGAGCAACTGGCGAGCCGGGGACCTTCTGGATTTTAGGCTCGAGCGGGTATTGAGCGAGAGGCAAGCGGGAAGGCTTTGGACGGGCTCGAGCGATTGGAGGGCGGACCGGACAAAAACGGACTTTAACCCGACAACCCACAACCCGACATCGATACTATAAAACATATGGTCACGGAATATGCCAATATGACAAATGTCTCTAACAGAAATGATTTACAATCCTCTATAATTTAGATATAAATTTATTAAAGAATTTGTTTTCTCAATGGGTCCAATGTTTGATAGACACAGCCATTTTAGTAATTCTGTAACTAGTCATCTCCGTATCCTCTAAGAAACAGTTTGACCCATTACTTAAATTGTTAAAGTGAGCAATTTTTTTTTATCCCAAAAAAAAAAAATGAGCATATTCAAGACCCGCTCCGCAGAGAGTTGGGCGTCACAATCCAACACCAGTGAGGTTTGGGTGATAAGCAAGTGTTGCCAAGTTCAGCCAAACCCCCCTCCCAAGCCTAAAGTAAGATTCGTGAACCTTCGGACTAACTCAATTGACCTCCAGACAGAGAGTATCGACTTACCAAAGAGTTTTGTGGACCAGCCGAGCTCACGAGAAGCAAAAGCCTACTCGCTAAATCGGTCAAAGAGGCCGAGCATAAGCCACGGAACAGATTTATCCTTAGAAATAAATATAAAGTTTATAGAAGTTAGTGCAACAAGAAGGAAAGAGCGAATCATATCATGTCCTCGAAAAAGTGTGTCGGGTGCCTCTAACACGGGTAAAAGTCAGAAATATGAAAAGATAATTTCCATTCAAAAAGGCAAGATTAAAGCAGCTGCCCACTGTTCACGGTTGGCAGCGTATCAGCATCTCATCGCCTGTCTCCATGCATTGATTTGTCTCAACAAAGTGTTAGGGAAGAAAATATCGGTCAGTCCGAAAAACCATAAGAATAAAGATGACAAGTGTACACGCACACAATAAAAAAATATGAGATAATTGAAATACACAATTTTTATATGGAAACCATCTTCTAAATAAGAAAAAAAAATCACATAATATTTAATTCACAAATAATTTTACTATGTAAATGTTCGCTATATAAATCATGACTACACAAGCCCTTAGAGAATTGAGAATAAAGTAAGAGTAGAAAATAAGAGCAAAAATGTCGACTCCTTGTGTTCTCTCTTTATTTTTCTCTTTCTCACTCACTACTCACATTCTCACACCATCATTCACTACTGTATACACACACACATATATATACATGAGCTCTGGGTGACCACCTGCCTGTTCAAGGTAATAGCGTGCCCTACAAAGCCTGCCACCTATTCTGCAAAATGCTTTCCTGCTGGAAGCAGTTAACCTATTCTGCAAAACGGCTGCCAGTTCTGATAGTCAACTTCTTTATCTGCGAAGTCTACTATTTGCGCAGATTTTACAGGTTAGCCTTTTTCAGACAGACTGTCCTCCATCGTCAGTAGTTAACCTTCCTTGTAACTTTGTCACTCGACAAGTCTTCACCTGTCCGGCCTTGTAAAGCTCTCCGGAAATTCCACTTCAGATCTTCCTCCATTCCGGCTAAGTGAAAAACCATTCTGACCTTCTTCCATTCCGGCCAAATGAAAATCACTCTAACCTTCTTCCATTCAGGCCGAGTGAACACCACTCTGACCTTTTTTCGTTCCAGTCACTTCCCACACAGGAGTGACCTGAAGTCCCAACAAACTTTCCCTTACTACCGTAGGGGAACTAAATCCATCAGTCCAACTATACTATAACAAGTTTCAAGCTTCCCCTTTGGCAATACCTTGGTCATCATTTCTAACTCATTCTTCTTAATTTGGACTTTTTTTAGTGATAGCAGTCCTGTGTTAATAATATTTCTCACCAAACGATATCGAATATTAATATATTTCGATCTCGAGTGGAATGAGGAGTTCCTGTAGAGGTGTATAGCACTTTGGCCATCACAAAGTACCACGTATTTCTCTTGTTCAAAACCAAGTTTCCAGTTGAACTTCTTCATCCACATCATCTCATTACTGGCCTCAGTCACAGTAATGAATTTTGCCTTAGTGGTTGAAAAAGTAATACATTTCTGTAATTTCGACTACCAAGAAATAGCTCCTTCGACGAACTTGACCAAGTATCCCAAAGTGGACTTTCGGGAGTCAACATCACCGACAATATCAGTATCAGTTTATCCAACCAATAGAGGCTTGTCACTTCCAAAGCACAGACACATCTTGGAAGTCCTCCGAAGATATCTTAGTATCCACTTCACTGCTGACCAATACTTCTTACCAAGATTTGATAGAAACCGGCTAACTGTGCTGACCACATGAACGATGTCAGGCCTGGTACAGACCATAGCATATATTCGGCTTCCCACGACTGATGAGTAAAGTACGCTTCTCATGGCAACTTTTTCATCACCCAAGGTCAAACACTGCCGACTGCTTAGTCTAAAATGATTCGCCAGTGAAGTGCTCACCGATTTGGACTTATCCATGTTGAAGTATTGAAGTAGTGTCTCCACATAGTTTTCTTAGGACGTATACAATCTCTTTGCCTTACGGTCGCAAATTATTTTGATACCCAAAATCTACTTCGTCGGCCCCAAGTCTTTCATGGCAAAGGATTTCCCAAATTGTCACTTCAATTCGGTGATTTAAGAGACATTACGCCCTACGATCAGTATATCGTCCACATACAACAGAAGAATGACAAAATCATCTTCAAAAAACCTCTAAACAAAGACATAATGATTCGAAATAGTCTTTCGGTAGTTTTGACCTACCATGACTAATTTAAACTTCTTGTACCATTGACACGGGGCTTGCTTTAGCCCATATAGGCTTTTCTTCAAACGATACGCCAAGTGTTCCTTCCCCTTAACCCAGAATCTATTCGGCTACTCCATGTAGATCTCCTCCTCAATATCACCATGCAAAAAAGTTGTCCACACATCCAACTGCTCCACCTCTAAATCAAGGACGATGACCAATCCGAGTACCACTCTGATAGAAGATATTTTCACAATAGAGGCAAAAATCTCATCAAAGTCGACGCTCTTTCACTGGTTAAATCCTTTCATCACCAACCGCACCTTATTCCTTGGTTGCAAGGTGCTCTCATCGGTCTTGAAATGGAAGTCCCACTTGTTCTTCAGGGCTCACTTCTCCTTTGGCAATTCAACCAACTCAAACGTATAATTTTCATGCAATGAGCCCATCTCATCCTGTGTGGTTTCCATCGATTATGTATCATGTTCACCTTCCATAACTTTTTTAAAACTTTTCGGCTCTCCTCCATCAATGAGCAAAACATACTCACTGGCTAACAGGCGAACAGATGACCGTTGTTCTCTTAAAGATCACCGGATAGGAACATTCTCGACCTGCTCTACCGCATTTTTGCCATCATCACGTTCGTCTGGCATTAGTACCTCTTCATCGTCTTCTCCAGCCACACCTTGGCCATCCAACTGTTGACAAAAAGGTGTCTGTTAGACAATATCAACACTTACCTTATTAGTCCGACTAATATCAGACACAACCTTCTTTTCTTTGCCGATGTCATCAATAGTTTCGTCCTTAACAAATACTACATTCCTTCATCAACAAGATTTTTCTAAGTTGGGTCATGAGTCTAAATACCAACTCATCTTCCCCATAACCTAGGAAGACACATTATATTGTCTTTGGTTTTAACTTTATCCTTTCATCCTTTTAGACGTGGACAAAGGTTTTACGCCTAAATACCCGAACGGAGTCATAAGACGCTTCTTTTCCGAACCACAACCTCTCTAGGACATCTCCATTTAGTGGAATGGACGATGATCTGTTGATGATGTAGGAAGCGGTTCACTAGGCCTCCGTTTAAAATGTTTCGATGAACTTTGCTTCAGAGGGTACACATCTGACTCTCTCTATCAACGTACGGTTCATCCGCTCAACCATCCCATTCAACTGTGGTGTCTTCTGGTGTCGAATACCATAAGATTGACAATATGCATCAAAAGCTACGATATACTCACCGCCATTATCACTTCGAAGGCACTTCAATTTTCTTTCTGTCTGCCATTCAACCAGAGTATGAAAATACTCAAATATTCCAAGGACTTAGTCCTTGATCTTGAGTGGGTATACCCGCAACTTCCTTGAGTAATCGTCAATAAACAAGACAAAGTATTGTACTCCTCCAAATGACTTCTCTTTAAACGGCCCACACACATCAGTATATACCAGTTCAAGTGACTCCGCCTTCTTGGTGGACGAGTCTCTTTGGAATGAGACTCGCCGCTACTTCCCCGCCATGTAATGAGAACAATTCCTGAAGCCAGTCTCCTTTCCTCCTGGAATAAGGCTGTTTTTGTCTAGGTTGCTCAACCCTTTTTCACTCATGTGGACTAGCCGACGGTGCCACAAATCTAAGAACCCTTCACTACTAACAACATTCACTTCTTCGGCCGCAGTAGAGGCTTGCACCACATATAGGCCGGAGACCTTCTTTCCATAGGTAATGACTAGAGACCCTCTAGTCAATCTCTATACTCATTCACAGAAAGTGTTACAATATACTTCATCGTCTAATTTGCCCGATGAAATTATATTCAACCGGATATCAGGCACATGCCAGATGTCTTTCAACAACAACCTCGTCCCATTGTTGGTGACAAGCAATGCGTCACCTCTGCCAACGATCTAGGACATCCCTTCATTTTTTATCCTTATCACTCTAAAATCTCCTGGAGTGTAAGATGTAAACAGTTTCCTTCTGAATGTGATGTTGAGTGAAGCACCTGTATCCACCATCCAGTTGGACTCATGATCGATCAAGTTTACCATATCCTCTACGTCACATGTCAACAGGAGATCTCCTCTGATGACTACTAAGACTGAGGCCTTCTCCTCACCTCATCTCTTCTCGGCTTTATTCTCCTTGTACTTTACTTGCATCAATTTATTCAAGTGAAATAACTTGTTATTGCCGGTCTTAGAATCATAAAGAGTTTCTAGCTTCTCTCACAGTATCTTCACATCCGTCTTATTTCGAATGTGATTGTACACATCGTCATTCACAAACTATCAAATGTAGCCACAGACTTGTTTGTACTCAAAACCCCATTCTTCTCTAATTTTACCTTAGACTTTTGCACAGCGAATACTGAAAAATACATTATCTTTACAAAAAGCAGGTCGGCCATTTTACTTTTTCAAGTATCATAGTTTGTGCCATTCAAATAGATTATCTTGTTTCCCACATCCATCGGTTTCTATAAATGTTCACACCGGTATGAATAACCTCGCTTTGATACCAATTATTGGGGAACAGAATGTCGGTCAGTCTGAAAAATCGTAAGGACAAAGATGACAAGTGCACACGCACATAACAAAGTGATAAGAGAAAATTAAAACACACAATTTTTATGTAAAAAATTTCTTTTAAATAAGAAAAAAATTTGACTATACAAGCTTTTAGAGAGATGAGAATAGAGTAAGAGTAGAATACAAGAGCAAAAATACTAACTCCTTGTGTTCTCTCATTGTTTTTCTCTTTCTCACTCACTACTCACAATCTCACACCATCATTCACTACAGCATACACACACACATATATATACGTGTGCTCCGAGTTACCACCTGTTTCTCTAAGGTGGTGATGTGTACTGTAAAGCCTGCCATCTACTTTACAAGACACCTTCCTATCAAGAGCAGTTGACCTGTTCTGTAAAACGATTGTTAGCTCTGAATGTCAACTTCTTTATTTGCAAAGTCTGTTATTTGCGTAAACTTTACAGGTTAACCTTTTTAAAACACGTTGTCCTCCGTCGTCAATAGTTGACCTTCCTTATAACTTTATCACTCGGCAAGTCTTCACTTATCTGGCCTTGTAAAGCTCTCCAGAAGTTTCACTCCGGATCTTCCTCTATTCCGATCAAGTGAATAACCACTCCGACCTTCTTCCATTCCAGCCAAGTGAAAACCACTCTGACATTCTTCCATTCCAGTCGAGTGAATACCACTGCAGACTTCTTCCGTTTTGGCCGAGCGAACACTACTCCGACCTTCTTCCATTCCGACCACTTCCCACACGATAGTGACCTAAAGTTCCAACACAAAGAGCATACATGTCCTCAGCGCTTCTATGAGCATAAAACGCCATTAAATGCTCCGAGAACTTGGCTTCTCCTCCATAAGATGATTACAATGGTAGAATTTATTATTGTGCAAACAGTCATTTTGTCTACCTACATTCAATGCCGAGACATCCTTGTGATCCTATTTCAATGCCATATCATATCTGTTGTTTCCTTACAATTAGCTCCGTTTGGAACATGCTCAGGGACTCTAGAAGGTTCGTGTAGTTGTTTCCCCAACCTCATTGCCCGATTATGACAATGCGGTCACCTAAGTTGCCATCGATCTTCTTCCCAATAAAAGATATTCTAGTCCAAAGTCATATATGTTAACATTTTTATTTCATTTTTACTATTGCCTGTTTGTTTTATATTTGAGCCCTGTGCTTAATTTAGTGTTGGAAGGGATATCTCGGGCAAATCTATGATTTCTTGCTAACATTTTGATTGTCTTTGTGCTGCCTAAAAATTATGTTGCAAGATCCAGACTTTCTTGAGACACGTGTCAAATTTGAAAATCAGAAAAAAGGTCATGTTATCACAATATAATTAGTTCTAATTGTCATCATAATTCTTCCATTGGAGGTGCTTTTTATAAGGGCGGACCATTCTTGTGAAAGCAGAAGTTGATCTGATCTCCGATCTGATGTCTCTTTTAAACCGGACAACTCTTCAGAAAAAGTTTCAAAACTTATTTGAAGGAGTTGTTTACGTAAACTATGCATTCCTGCCATTTACTTTTTAAGACATAAAACTAAAGGGATCCTTGGCATTTTTAGCAGTGCACTCGCATTATGATAGACATAACGAGAGATCAACCAGCCTCTCATTCTTCCAGAAAAGAGTAATAATTACACTAGATTGTTGCTTTGTGTATCTCCATGTATCAACTTGAAAGAACATAAACATGGGTTCCCCTACGATTGTCACAATAATTTCCGCATAATTGTCATGTAAAATGACATGATATCCAACAATTTGAATAATAATTTTGTTGTCATAAAATTTTACTAGAGGAATCGTTTGGGAAAATGGGAACAAGCACCCGTAATAGGTAAAAGCTTTTCTCATGGAAGTAGCTCTGCTGTTCTGTTTGGTTGATGCAGGCAGGGGGTCCTTACTACCAAGTGAAGAAAGGAAGATGGGATGGAAGGATATCAATGGCTTCCAGGGTGACGTCCAACCTCCCCCGAGTGAATTCTACCGTAGATGAGCTCATAAACCTATTTGCCTCCAAAGGACTAACTGTCAATGATCTAGTCATCCTCTCGGGGGCTCATACAATAGGATTTTCTCACTGCGAGCACATTATAAACCGAATATACAATCACAATGGAACGAGTAACCCCTCGCAGAACATCGATCCGAGGCTCTCGAAGGCCTTAAAAATGTCATGCCCGCCTTATGGTGGAAACCCTGACATCGTGGTGCCATTTGATGTTACCACACCCTTCTCGTTTGACAATGCGTACTTTGGGAATTTGGAGAACTATATGGGCTTGCTAGTCACTGATCAAGCTTTGTTTTCAGACCCGCGGACAAAGGCGTTGGTCAAAGACATGAGCAAGGACAAACAGGGGTTCTTTAAAGCTTTTGCAGAGGCAATGCAGAGGATGGGCTCAATTGGTGTGAAGAGGGGAAGTAAGCAAGGTGAGATAAGGAAGATTTGCACGTAAGTAGTCCTCATGCGTGATGATTCATTGATAATGTAGGTCGTATGACTGCTCAGTTACTAGTGCACTTAGTTTTGGTTTATCTTGTGGTTCTTTTTGGATGACTTTTGCTGGATTCAGCTGGGGAATTTGTTGCAAATGAATGGATTGTTAGGAAAAGAGAGGAATAGAAGACTGAGAGTGCATGTCACCTGAGAAAATGTGTTAAGGTGTGTTGTTAACATTACTTTTCTAAAGACAACTTTATCCACCAACAATATAAGCTGATTGAATATGAAATTCCTCTTAAATACAATGTTATTTTTATGATTGATCGTATTTTACATTATGAAAATCAAATCAAAAGCTTTTAATAAAAAATAAATTAGTCTAATACGTGCTGTTTGTTTTTACAAATAAACAAAAATGACAATGTGATCTAATTGTATATATTACCACGGGGAGGAGGAGGATTCCCAGTTTCCCATAAGACAAGCTCAAAGGTTGACCATAATTATCCATTTTCTAAAATCAACCATGTCAAATGAGACCCCATCAATCATGAGTCCCTATGCACTTAAATATTCATTTTTAGTTTTCAAAAATTTTAGATAATCTTAATTAACTATAATTTAGACCATTTAACGATAAAAAGGTATAAATTTTACAAATATTTAATACATTTAGAAAATATTTGCTTTTAAATATTGTTGTTACGCCCTCGGATCCTTACTTTGATAAGAATGAGAATCTGACAGTAACACCAAGTAATACACGTGTGAAGAGGAAGAAGAGAGAAAGTATGCGGACTAACACAAAGAGTTTTTACGTAGAAAACCTTCTCTTTAATGAGAAAAAAAATCACAAAATTTTTATCCAAAAACTGCTTTCACTATCTTGCGTTTAGTTACAAGATGTACTCAAGTATAAAAGGTTGAGGACTAAGTGTATAGAAACTCTAAAGAGCCACTCTTACAACACGAGCCCTCTTTCGCTCTCTCTATTCTCTCTCTATTATGGCAAGTAAGAGTAAATATTGGAATCTGTTGTTTGGTAGACAATTAATATATTTATAGTGGTTAAACTTCTCATTGAGAGGCGTCCACGTAGGGTTAGCGAATACAGGGGATCCTGCCACCAACTCTTCAAATTCCTTTTGCCGTGTCAGGAAGGTTGCGTGCACGCCTGTCTAGTGTAACATTTCCTCTGGAGGGCTCCGTACTCTACTGGCCATCATTCTTCTTGCAGTTTAACATGATCAGCCACCAAATCTCTGTCACGCCATTTTTACAGGTAAGGTAGTGTCCAATGCCAATCTTGAGTCCACGGGCTATAATGGACTTTAAGCCCACTGTGCTTCGTGGGCCAGCTCTAACGCCTGGACCTCTTGGGCCTTTGTGGTATCCGAGCCCAACTCCAAGGAAATGGATCTTCAATGTAGGCTTTGGGTATCAATACCGATCACTAGCCCCCATACCAAAGATTCGAAGATTTCAACCTTTGGCATGTTTACTATCCGCAGAAATGCTCTAACTATCAATTGAAAGCGTTCTTTACTGAAATCTGTCCGCGTCCTTTTCTCTTTGCAAATGTCCATAGAAATTATTGGAATCAAAAGTCCGGGGACATGTGACTAAAACATCTGAGAACTCGTTGAAGCTTGTACTTTGTCTGAAACGTCCGAGGTACTTCTGTGTCTACTACATGACAATGATGTTCAAGGACTTTTTGGATTTTTAGGCACTGCTAAGCATTCACAAATGATTGCCATCTTCGCATATTTGCCCAAGATCCAAAGGTGTTCTCGGATTATTCTTTCCTTGACACAGGGACGTCCGAGTACGTTAAAGCACGTTTGTGTCCAAGAATTCCCTCAGAGTCTGAGAGCTTGACTTGTGCCGCCATTTCTACCATTAAAGCGCAATTAATGAGATTAACGTTGCCTTGGAAACGTAAAACCCGTGATTTCTAGCAGTGTACGGGTGATTGATGTGTGGCAAGGGCAATGATGGGTGTGCCTTTTTGATTTTGAAGCCTTTTCAGCCGTTACAAATACTATTTCAGCCTTCATTTTACACCACGTAACCCTTAAAATTTTTCTCTCGAACCCTTTGCTACCGTTTTCTCAAGTGCACTTCTGCTCATTTCCTTCTTGCTTTTTCCCCAATTTCCATAACTCTTGGTGTTAAGAAAATCGCTTCTTGCCTGTCTCTGAAGAATCTCAATGCCATCCGCACAAAGTATGATATTCCTAATACGATGGCGATGGTGGGTCCTTAGCCCATTGATAGGACATGTATCCCACCTGATGGATTTATCGCTGTCTACGAAGTCCACCTCAAGGGTGGGTTTCGCTTCCCAGTCCCATTGAAGTCGCAGATCGGGGTGAGTCTCTAATACCAATTGAAAAAGGACGTTTCGTCTCAAATCATACTAAATTTTAACTCCACAATATATTAGCAGAAACAGTACAAAATTAAATATTCAATACACGTAAAGATTATTTAAATTCTAGATGATATGAGCAATACGAGCATATGAATAAAAGAAATAAATAGTAATAAGAAAAGGGATAATTTTTTGTCACGAAGGAAAAACTCGATAACCGCAGCTATCAAGAAATATTGTTCGGGTTTCAACGACTAGGGAAGATATGAACTATGAAAATCAACTTACAGATCGAGTGGTAACGATACGCTAACATAACCGACTTACTCCCGCCTTGTAATCCCTACAAAGAAACTCCTTGGATTTACCCACGGCAACGAAACCAGACTCCTTCTGGTCTTCGCGTCAATCTTTCCTCTCGAACCACTTGAATTGTCACACACCACTGGAGCCCAATGTCCACTGAAGCCCAATGAAGCACAATCGTAAGTGTAAAGCATTCTCAAAATTGAAGCCCAAAAACCGTAGGTTTTTCAAGAGAAAAGTCACCTCACAAGACTGCCAGGGTCTTTTGGGTTCAAAACATAAGTCAAGAATATAAAGAGGTCTCAAAATAGGGTTTAAAAATAGAGCTGTTAAAGACAGAAGGGTCGTGCCACTCAAGCGCCCATTGGGCGCACGGTGGGTGCAGGTTAGGGTTTGGAGAAAACGTGCCCCGGCACTCTAGCACGGATCGGGCGCTCATCGAGTGCCCTGGTTTTAAAAAAAGGGCTGCATTGGCACCTCGGGCTCACCTCGGACGCTCCTCGAGCGCACGCTTCTGGAAAACACGCCTCAATGGTGCCTCGGCGTGCATCGAGCATAGCGCGCCTTGTTGGCGCCAATCGGGCGCAATTTTCGGAGAAGGACGGAACGGAAGATAGGGAGGCGGGAAGGCTAAGATGTGACAATGACGGCCTTCGGGCATGAGACTGAAGAGAATCTTCAAAGCCGATATATTATTGTAATTACCGAATGTACCAATAAGAGGCTAAATAAACAATCCGACATAGTTACAGAATATGCCAACATAAAAAATGACTAACAGTTTGTATTATTTTCGGGATGAATGATATGGTTTTTAGTATTATGTGGTTGTAGTTATATTTTTCGGTACGATTGCTATCAAGTAAAAGATAGCAAGAGGTTATAATTAACCGTTATTGTAGTCTTATGATTATTTTGGAATGTCGATTGTTCGATGATTAATTGTTGGTTATCAGAATATGTTTATAGTTTATATTTTTTGTAGATTTGTATACTTTGATTATGTTATTGAACAATCATAACTCCTCAGATAAGATCTGACGTCATGATTTGAGTTGGTATCAGAGCCACATAGTAATGTGACACATATTTGGATCCTGTATATGATTTATTTTCTATTAATTAAATGATAATTTGATTAATTAATAATGATTGGCTATATCTTAATGACGGAATCCGGATTTGGGAGATGACAAAGACTGCGCTCCCTATGTCTGAATATTGCAAGTGATTGATCCTAAAAACGCATCAACACGTTTTTATACTACAAGCTGTCCTCAAGCGCCCGTCAGACACACGTGGGTGTCTCTAGGAATAACGCCTCAAGCACCCCTTGGGCATGCCTGTCTACTAGATTCAGCATCTCAAACGCACCTTGAGCACTCTCCATCTAGAATTAGTGCTTTAGGCCTTGGTTGCACATGCGAAGCAATCATCCATATCAATACAACATCTGTATGTTATCGTCCGAACCATTAAAGAGCATGTCAAATGGATATAAACTCACACGAGAATGAACCATAACCCAATAAATATAATATA